>JAESUZ010003047.1:0-78756 GCA_017311185.1 Proteles cristata cristata | reverse complement strand
CGTCCGACTTTCGCTTAGGTCATGATCTCGCGGTTGTGGGTTCGAGCCCGGCGTCGGGCTCTGTGCTGACTGCCAGCTCAGGGCCTGGAGCCTGTTTCAGAGTCTGTGTCTCCCTCTCTCTGACCCTCCCCTGCTCACGCTGTCTCTCTCTCTCTCTCCTAGAAATAAATAAAAATAAAATAAAAATAAAAATAAAAAAGAGATACAGCCTCTATCTATGTCAAGAGGCAAGGACAGGAAATACTCACAGGCCTGGCTTCTGGGCTCTCTTCTGCTCAGGGTTTATCCCACTCTGCTACTCTCTAGGGAGTTAACTTCGGTAAGTTACCTAACCTTGCCCCACTTCAGTTTGTTCTTCTGTAAAATGGGGGTAATAGGTGCGCCTGGGCGGCTCAGTCGGTTGAACATTCGACTTCGGCTCAGGTCATGATCTCACCGTTCGTGAGTTCGAGTTCTGCATCGAGCTCTGTGCTGACAGCTCAGAGCCTGGAGTCTGCGTTGGGTTCTGTGTCTCCCTCTGTCTCTCTGCCCCTCTTCTGCTCACGCTCTGTCTCTCTCTCAAAAATAAATAAACATTTTTAAAAAATTTAAATGCAGGTAATAATAGTCCCTCCCCCTTCTAGGGTTATTATGAGGAATAAACGAATTGACGTTGGTGCCTGAAACATGATAAGCACAACAGAGGTGTTGTTATCATCTCCAGTAATGAGCTATTGTGTAAATTATTGTGTAAATACTGACTGCTCACAATTCCTCCTTCTCTTCCTGTTCTTTCCATGGCTCACTGGGATGATGGGATGTTTCCTACCTCTCCCACACTGTTGGTGTGGGGTTTGCCACAGGACTTGATTTGGCCAGTGGTATCCAGGAGGAAGTGACAGCGTGCCAGTTCCAAGAGAGTGAAGACCTCAAGAGGTGGCCCATGTTTCAGCTCTCTCGTGCTGCTGCTATCTATCATGAGAAGAGCTGGCCTTCGGATCCTCTGTTCCTAGAATCAGAGACCCAAGAAATAGACTTGAATCCCACATGTATCCTGAAGCAAAGCACAAGGCTTGTAAGAAAAATATGTTTCTGTGAGCCACTGAGATTTGGGTGTGAGGGATGTTTGTTCCACACCATTATCACAGAGAGAGCTGACTAATACATATACTAACAGTCATACATGCAAAGGTTTGTGTTGTGGTGGAAGGAGCCTGTGGGACCACAGCAAGGCAGTTTCCAGCCCCAAGAGTCAGCGAAGGCAGAAGGTCCCCAGAGAGGAGTCAGGACATCATTCCTCCCCTTCCACCTTTGTCCAGTGAGCACTTTCTGAATACCTCTTGTGGGCCAGGCCCTGGGCTGTGAGTCAGACCAGGTCAGCTTTCCTGGGGCTGTAGCTTAGAAGTCTAGTGTGGGACAAAGACAAGGGCAGAGTGGGTCAGGCTTTGAGGAGCAGAGGCGGTAGACGCATAGGCTGCAAGGGCACAGGGGAGGCACCTGAGGCACACTCGGGGTCGAAGAGGGCACCCCAGAAGAGATGGTGCAGGAGCCCAGTCTGGAAGGGCACCGAGGAACCAGCCGTAGGGGGAGAAGAGAGGCGGTATCTGCAGAGCCTCTGCGGCCCAGAGAGAAGGGCACCCTGCAGAAATTGGGAGCAGTGCACATCGCTGGAACACAGCCTCGGCGTGCAGAATGGCCGGGATCGCTACAACTGAGCGTGTGTATCGAGCGCTCTCTGCGTGCCACGCTCGAGCCTCCACTCCGTCCGGGCCGGCCCCTCCCTGTTCCTCTCCCCAGTTACAGAGAAGATGCCAGGCCCTGTTATTTCAAGTTCTTTTGTGGATTGCCACCCCCAAACCTGGCAGGTGGGTGTTATCTTCATGCCTGTAAGGAAAGGACCGAGAAGCTCTGCCAAGGTCCATCGGTTGAGAAGCGGTGCCCTCAAGGCTTAAATCCACAAATTAGACCTAACATCAAAAGTGAGAGAAAGGACCTATGGAATAGTGGTTATTTCTGGAGTTGTAAAGTGCAGATTATTTTTATTTTCTTTTCTTTTTTTTAGGTTAATTTATTTATTTAGAGGGGGAGGGGCAGAGGAGGAGGGAGAGAGAGAATCCCAAGCAGGCTTCACGCTGTCAGCACGGAGCCTGATGCAGGGCTCGAACCCACGAACCGCGAAATCACGACCTGATCCGAGATCAGGATTGGATGTTTAACAGACTGAGCCACCCAGGCGCCCCTTTATTTTCTTTTTCAAGTGCTTTTGTATTACTCTGTAATTGCTACTATAAAGAAGTATTTTATAATCACACTATTTTAATAAGCAGTAGAAAAAAAAATAGTTTCGTCTTGAAAAAAATTTTGTGAACCCTAATTCGCACCTGACTTTGGAAGGCGTGTTTCACAGCCGATTGCTGCGTTCGTGTGTAATATCAGGAGGTGCTACTGTTGCCCCTGCTTTACAGACAGGAAAAAATGGGGGGTGGGGGGTGAGGGGTGGGCCTGGAAGAATCCAGTAGCTTGTCCGCCCTGCCCCAGCTATTGCATTCGCTCCCCACGGCCTCAGGGACGAGTTACCACAATCTCGCTGGCTTCCATCAGCAGAAATGTACTCTCTCAGTGTTCTGGAGGCCAGAAGTCCAAAATGAAGTTGTCAGCAGGATGGGATCCCTCTGGAGGCTTCGAGTGGGGTTGCGGGGGGAGGCGGTTAGCCTCTGGCGGCCGCAGGCATTCCTAGCCTTGGGCCCTGCAGCTCTCCGCAGGCAGCTGAGGCTGGATGAATTCAGAAACCCAAGTCAGGACTCTTCCATCGCTGAAGGAATGGGTCATATACGACTGTCACAGTCTGGCTGACTTGTTCTGGAGCGAGCACATGTCTCTTGCTCCTCCCGTACAGTGTTGACCGCTGCCCAGTCCCCTAGAGAGAGGATGGTGGCACTCGGTTTCAGCTGTGTTCCGGAGAAAGCCAACTCTGGGTATTTTCCTCTTGCCTGGCTCACGGACTGATAAGGCTTCGCATGGCCTTCTGACTCTGTGCAAAAATAAATAAATGAAATAAAAGCCATCTGCTTCTCTGTGCCAAGCCTATCTGACTCTCCCAGAAGGTCAGCTATGAAAAGATCATGATGATTACCGTCCTCAGGATGCTCCCATGAACCTAACGAGGGGCTGAGCCCACGAGGCTGTGTTACTTCTCAAATCCTCAACGTAAGCACAGAAATAAGAACATGGGATTCGTTTTCTGTCTTAAATTTTCATGAGTAGATTCCTGAGACTGCTGGTCCTCTCTTTGTGAACATGATTAAGCATTCATACTTGGATTCAGCGGCTGTAACCTTTAATTTTATGTAACACAAGCATGCTGGAGAGGCTAATGCGATTCCCCAGGGCGGTGTGCCTCCTGCACCACGCCAATTTTTTTTTAGAGGCTGCTAGATCAGATTTTGTTATCGTTTCTGTTAAGCCTATTTTATTTAAAACTCGATTCTGGTTCACTTAGAGTAAATACCGTCTGCTTGCACTCCGTTTCAATATGTTCTGTTTGGCAGCGTTGTACATTATAAAGGGAAAAAAATGATAAAGGCTGTCTTGTAGCACGCGCCAAGATAAGGAATGGTTTTTGCACATCCCATTCTGTTGCTGAAAACCATCTCACTCGGAGAGCAAATTATCCCTAATGATTAAAAAAAAATACGGGGCGCCTGGGTGGCTTAGTCGGTTAAGCGTCCGACTTTCGCTCAGGTCATGACCTTGCCTGGGCTCTGTTTCTCCCGCTGTCGGGCTCTGTGTTGCGCCAGCTCGGAGCCTGGAGCCTGGTGCTCAGGCCCTGTACCTCTGACCCTCCCCTGTTCATGCTGTCTCTCTCTCTCCTAGAAATAAATAAAACATAAAAAAAAAATTTTTTTTTTTTAAATAGTAATTTCAAGAGTAACCTCTCTGTGGTTAAGAGCCTGTGTGTGAATGTGTGCGCTTTCACAAAATAAGGGTCTGTAAATTGCTGCTCGTGTGGTATGTCTGCCTTTCTTGGCATTATAAAACTTCCCTGCAGGCGTTTTCATAGTTTGGAACTTGGTAGACCAGCAAGTCTGAGCTCCTCCTCCAGAACATTAAAACAATTTGCATAGTAGCTCCGTGGTGACCTCGAATTAAGCGTTTGCAGAGAGTTCTAACTGTAATGTGAACCAGGCTGAATCAGAGGGAAGGCTCTGTAGCTGCCAGACGTGGTGTCCTTGGAGTGTGTTTCTTTGTGTTCCCACATGGGTTTCGAGGGATTCTTAGAGGCTTAGGGGAGTCAGCCTGAACGCTCTGAAGCTGTACTTAAACTTGTGTGTGCGCATGCGCACATTTCAACATTTTTATAGGGAGACAGTTTAAGTCTTCCCTAGTTACTCCAAAGGCTCCTTGAATCCAGCACTTAAGACCAAAGAGAAGGACTGAGAACACTGATCTATCCGATAATCTGTATCCGGTAGAATAGGTTCTTCTGCTAGAAAGCAGGAGCCACATGTTGCAGAAATCATAATAATAATTTACTAAAAAACACCGTATATTGAGGTGTAAAGTGTGTGGCCTTGAAGGCACGGAACAGGCTTTAAAAGTTGTACTGCTAATGCCTTATTGAAGGACCTCAGATAAGCAACTTCCCCTCCCGGGTCTCAGTTTCCATATGTGTTAACTGAAAGAATGAAGGAGTCGGGCTGTATGGCCAAGACTATGACCTGATCTTTGGTATCCATTTGTCCCTTCTTAAAACTACAACACATGTAGCCAGTTTCACCTAAGCACATGGCTACCGGGCAAGAAACTACATTTCCCAGTTTTCCTTGCAGGTAGGAGTGGCCATGTGACTAAGATCCAGCCAATAGGATGTGAGAAGCGATGTGCATAACCACCACACCCTCTCTTCCCCTCTTGTAGGCTGTGATGCAGACATGGTAGCCTGACCAGCTTCGCTTCAGGAGAGGACCACGCCCTAGGAAGTAAGAGAGCAAACAGGAGGAGCCTGGGTTCCTGGTGACCTCATGCAGCCGAATGCCCCACTGACTTGGATGGCCTGCCTACTTCTGGACCATTAGGAGACAGTACACTATCATAGTTAAACTAATTGAAGGGTTTCTTTTGGTTCATCTCATGACGTAACTAATACAGACGGGAAGGCCAAGGTCATCGTTGCCATTATCATCATCCTCCCTTACATCTGGAACAACATAGTCCCGTAACACCCATCCCACAAACAGAAAGAATGAATAATCTAACGAACGGTGGAATGGGTTTAACGGGCATGTCAGAAATGCTATAGGATGATTCACGAACCAGATAGAATATGGATGAGATCATGTTTAAGTATTCTTCCAATACTAGAATTCTGTTATGTCGTTTCTCAGAACTGAGGATCACTCAGAAACACAGTGGTGACTGGCTCTATATCAGCCCCGTGTCTCCCAAATGAAGGATGTGGAGGTGAGGTTCTAAAAGAGATCAAAGAGATGTCACATACACTCTCCTCCATCACCAGCTGTCCTGTGCCTTTCAGTTATTCATTCATTCACTCAACCAACACGTCCTTATTACCTGTCAGGCACCAGCAGGTACGAAAAGGAGCGAGTCCCCGTGCCAACCCTCACGAAATAAAAGCAGTGCTGTGACTGAGTACAAGCTGAAACAGGCTGAAACAGGGAGATGTTTTTCAGCTCTGGGTCTTCAGAGTCCCCACGGAGCTGGACTGTAGAGAGGAAGCATCTTTATCTTCTCCCACTTCAACATGACCAGAAGTGCTTGGTTCGCTTTAGGGAAGTTCACCTGTTGGAGCTCATTCTCAGAATACTCACCGTGTCAGGGTCGGGGTCTGCTACTTATGTCCACGCTGCTCACCTATTCGCAGTGTGCCTGGGCTTCTAACAGGGTCAGAGTTCCAGCTAGGAACAAGAAGACCCACCTCTGACTGTTGGACCGCTCGCTGATGATTCCATCATTCAGCCTGAACAAGTCATTCCCTTTCAGCTTCCTCATTTGTAAAATGGGGATAACTTTTCCTATCTTATAACATTATGGTGAAATTCACATGATTCTAAAAAACACCCAGCAGAGTCTTGACTTGTTCCTGATTTGG
This sequence comes from Proteles cristata cristata, assembly GCA_017311185.1. Taxonomy (NCBI): domain Eukaryota; kingdom Metazoa; phylum Chordata; class Mammalia; order Carnivora; family Hyaenidae; genus Proteles; species Proteles cristata. The sequence goes on along the minus strand of JAESUZ010003047.1, from coordinate 72,668 downwards.
TTTTTAAAAAAAGTGAGTATCTCCAAGCTGAGTGAAAGAGGTCACCTTTTGTTGATAAGACCATATGAATAAGCAATGAGGAATGGATTCAAAATAAAGGAGGTTTAGATTTCAAGTTTTGAAGACATTGTGTTGGACTTATCAAGAAAATAAACAGGCTGAAATACTCATCAATATATTAGTGAAAGTATTTTGAGAATACTTGGAAGATAATCTGGAAGTTCACTCAAATGCTTTCGCTCGCCCCATGATTCTAAAAAATGTGCAAATACTCTGATATAACATGTGAAAAGAAGACAGCCACGGCTATTATGTGTGAGATAAGAGAGTGATACAAATATATCAGCACAATCCATCAGATCTAAATATGCATACTTAGGGGCGCCTGGGTGGCTCAGTCGGTTAAGTGTCCGACTTCAGCTCAGGTCATGGTCTCACGGTTTGTGGGTTCGAGTCCCGCATCGGGCTCTGTGCTGACAGTTAGCTCAGAGCCTGGAGCCTGCTTTGGATTCTGTGTCTCACTCTCTCTCTGACCCTCCCCTGCTCACGCTGTCTCTATCTCTTTCTCTCAAAAATAAATAAAACACTAAAACAAATTAAATATGTGTACTTAAGTGGTGTGTCTTGTATAAAAACATTACATATGGAAACAAAATGGCTTACCATTTTTTACACATTTGGGAATAGCTCTTTCTTTTAACTATAAAACACATTTGTGTGAAATAAAAAAAAAATTACTCTAACCTGACAGCTCTCATCAGGGGTGATCTTCCACCAGGGGACATTTGTCACTGCCTGGAGACATTTTTGATGGTCCTGAGTGGGGGCGGTAAGGAGCAGTGCTACAGACTTCTAGTGGAGAGGGACCAGGGGCACTGGCAGACACCCTACAAGCACAGCACAGCCCCCCATCACTGGGTGACTCTGCTGCATCCATCTCAACACCCATTTCTTTTTTTTCTTTTTTTTTTTTCTAAATGTTTTATTTATTTCTAGGAGAGAGAGACAGACAGCGTGAGCAGGGGAGGGTCAGAGAAAGAGGGAGTCACAGACTGAAACAGGCTCCAGGCTCTGAGCTGGCAGTCAGCACAGAGCCCGACGCGGGGCTCGAACTCACGAACCGGGAGATCATGACCTAAGCGAAAGCCGGACGCTTAACCGACTAAGCCACCCAGGCGCCCCTCAACACCCATTTCAACATGATGCATTCACATTCTTGCCGGGGATCTGGAGTGCGCAATTGAAAATGCCACCCTTGCCATGGTATTTAATATATAACCATAAACCAGTATTTCTGTGACTGTCAGCTGGAATTCTGGAAGCTTTTGCCTCAAAATGCCAGCAGCAAGCTCCAGTTCCTTCTGTGCTTAAATGAATTGTTGCTGGCAGAACCCGACCCTCCCTGCTCAAGGTCCACCTGATTACTCATCAAGATGCATCACCATCTTCTAGTCTGGCCCACAATTGTGGAGTTTATTTTCCGACTTCAGAGACACCTGGACCCCACTCACATAATCAGAACCATCAGGGGCTTGGTGTGTGGAGAAGGAGCAGGGTGTTTAGGATGATGATTACCAGCGTGAGTGGTGATGATTAGGGCAATTTTTTTCAGCCAATATTCATGGCGCACCTACACATTCCAGGCGCTACGCTAAGTGCTGGGCATTCGATGAAGAATAAAACATGCACGGTCCACAGGCTTCTTGCACCTAGCTGTTTCCAGGTGGCTTCAACATGTGTTATTGTAATTACACAAACCTTTCAGGTAGGCAGGAAGGGTATTTGTCACAGGTGAGAAAGTTACACTTGCAGACAAGCACACTATCAGGATTGTTTGTCACAAAGAACAGAATGAACCCAAGGTCCCATAAGCACAAAAGGAAAGTATTAAAGGATCCTCATTAGCCTACCCAATCCCTGGGATGCCAAGAGAATTGAACAGGGCACGATGCAGCCAGGAGCCATGATTGTAACACGCCACTGGACAGGCTACAAACACAATCCCATTTCTTCCAGGATCTGGCACTGGAGATGCTGAGCAGGAGGTAAAACTACTGCCACCAATTTCTTTCTTCTGAAGCCAAATCTCCTTTGATTGGTCCTGATTGGTGGGCCACATGCCTCCATTCTGGCTGCAAGGGGAGCTGGGAAATGGAGTTCTGATTCTCTGCTGGAGATGTAAGCAGGACTCATAAAGTGGAAGTTTCCTTCCCCCAAACAAAAAAAGCCATTCAAAATGTCCTGGGCAGCCACCGCTATGACGTATGTCCACTTGCAACGCAGCCACAAGGCAGAGCCCCAAATCCTGTGATGAGCAAGCCACGGGCCACTTGGGGTTGAGTAGGTAGATGACTGCAGCAATGGCCTCCAATCTGTTCATGCTCTTCTGCACCTCTCACCCCCACCAACCAAGAATTCTATAGCTAGCAAAACTATCTCTCAAAAGCAAAGGAAGTAGACGTTTTCAGACGAACAAAAACTGAGGGAATTCATCACCAGCAGACCTGCCCTATAAAATATGTGAAAAGAAGGAAAATGTTATAGGGCAGAAAGTCAGAACTACATAAAGAAATGAAGATTGAAGAAGGAATAAATGATTTAAAAAGACCCACAGGATCATTTATTTTCCTTATTCTTCAATGATCTAATAAGGCACTGTTGGTTGAAAGGAGTAGGTAGAATGGTGTATAGGGTGGTGGCCACCTGAGGATAATGAGACAGATGACGTGTTACAGGTAAGGGAGGGGAAGGAACCTGGGCCCAGGGGTGCCTTTAGCCCAAGTGCACAAACCCAGTAAATGACTTCACAGAGTTCAAACCCTGACCTCTTTGATCCCAATTCTATGCCTTTTTCTTTCCATGGGAACCTCAGGTAAGCCTCTGGGAATATCTGGGAATGAGCCCCAGGTCTTCTTTTCTGGACCCCATTTCCTGCCTCAAAGAAGGGGACTCCTGAGCTTTTCCATCATCATTGGTGACAGTGCTGACCTATGTGAGCCACGCGTGTATATGATAAAACCTGACATGACAACTCATTTGTTGCAAAGCCTTAGAAAGATCTGGGACCATCTGGTAGACCCAGGGCTCTGGACATTCTGGCTGACACCTTCATTCATCAGTGATCCCAACCACCACTTACCAGGTGCCTCATGTGTGCCGGGATCTGGGCTGAGCATTTGACACATATTTTAGCATTCAATCCTCTTAACAGCCTATTTTCATCCCTGTCTTACCCAACAGGAAAGTGAATCCAGAGAGGTTTAGGCAACTCGCCTGGTAAACGTTGAATTGTGCCCTCCAAATGATATGTTCAAGTCCTAGGACCTGGAACCTATAAACAGAAACTTATTCAGGAATAGGGTCTTTGCTGCTGTAATTAATTAAATCAAGTTTGTACTGGATTGAGGCCTAATCTGATGACCATTCTTATAAGAGGGAAATTTAGAGACGGAGACACACAGGGAGAAGCCCATGTGAAGACAGAGGCAGAGACTGGATTGATGTATCTACAAGCCAACGAATGTCAAAGGTCACCAACAGCCACCGGAAGCTGGGAGGAAGTGCCCAACAGATTCACACTCAGAAACTTCCGGAAGGAGCCAACCCTACTGACATTTTAATTTTGGACTCACATCATCCAGAACTGTGAGAAAATAAATTTTTATACCAGGTTGTGGTACTTTTACGGCAGCCACTGGAGATGAATACATCACCCAAGGTCATGCAGCTGGTAGGATGCAGAATCTGAACTTGAACTTCACTTAAAAGCCCAGACCCTTAGCATGGCCCGATCCCACCGGCTTTGCACAGTAAGGAGTGTTAGAGGCAGGAAGCGCTTTAGAGGTCACACTCCTTGGTATTCTCCAAACTGGATTTCTGGAGCACAGCTCTGTTGGCCATGAGATCTATTTGGTGTTTAAGAAATGGTAAATCTTAGGCCTGTTCTCCCAGAAATGACCCTGAAAAGAGGAAGCGAATGAAGTGTTTTACTGGGGAGGTGACCCTATAAAACCCTCACAGGGGAATAAGGGAGTGAACCAAGGAAGAGAAGGTGTTCAGGTTCGAACACCCAGATATCACCTCCGTGGTGAAGCCCTCTCAGACTGACCTGGACAGAGTAAGTCCTTATCTCAAATCCATTGCTTCCCCCCAGACTGTGCTCACCCCCATATTACAGAATGTATCATGCCATCTAGAATGTGCCGCTTGACCTACTTGCTCCCTGTCCTATTAGCCCAAGTTCTTGAAGAGCATTTTCTTCTTAAATCCTCAAGAAAGTAGAGAGGATGGGCGGGGGGAATTGATGATGGACAGACTATTCTATCAAGTCAATGTCAATCCTGAAGGTTATGCACCCAGGTTTCGGACAAGTTCCACAAAGCTACATGATGTGGGTGAAGAACAGACTTTACTGGAGAAAGTGAAACTTATAAGGCCAAGGTCAGCCCAGAGAGGTGACATCCTCAGACGGGTTTGCGGAGCCAGGGTCCTCTGCTGACCTCCATTGCTCTTTTGTATGCAGGACAAGCAAAATGGCAACTCTTTCAAAGTGGGGATAATTCATTTGACCCTTCTGGCACCAATCTGGATTCTCGTGGCGGCTCTTACACTTGTTCGGGAGTGCCAGCTGCCCTGGGCAGCTCAGAGTCACCTGTTGGAAACAGAAGTCCCTCCAGTCAGTGGAGAGGGAATGAGAAGCTGGCTCGTGGACTGACTGAGTGAATGAATGAATGAATGAATGAATGAGCAAAGGAATGAAAGGCAGGCAAGGCCAGCTCAGAGTCTATTTCAGAATCCGTCCCTCATGTTCTGTGCTTACCAGGCTCTGCGCGGATTCCTAAGCAGCCATCGCACCTTGGCACATGGTGGGCCATCGAGATACTTTGTGTATTTGTGCTCTCATCCATTATATATTCTTTGAGGCCTTACTACAGGCTGTTCAAGGCAGGGAGGGACGCAGAAAAAAAACTTCGTTCTTAGAGTTCATGCTCTAAAGGAGAAGGTAGAAAATAGTCTTTTTGTTTGTTTGTTTTTGAAAAACAAAATATGTCAGTGAGTGCTAAGTACCGAAATGACCCTTTATCACCCAGTTAAGCTGAAATACACTGATCTGAGGATGCAGTAAGCAGCCTCGATCAGAATCTAGCAGAAAAGAATGTATCCCCTTTGGCCAAGACAAGAGGGGCTCCTACACTGGGCCCCCTTCCCCACCCGTCTTTGGCGGGCCTGCAAACGATAGACATACTGTCAGCGTGTTAGACCCTGTGGGGGCCTTGGCCACCCGAGATCTGGCACTGTCTGCCACAGTCCTAAACATGGAGCAGGAGCTTGGGAACACTTCTGCATCTCTGGCATCATCTCCTAAAATCAAAGCGTAGCTGCACCCAAATGTTTCCAAGATTTGTAAGAGGCAGACACTGCTTTAAAGTGTGAGGAGAGGGGCGCCTGGGTGGCTTAGTCGGTTAAGCGTCCGACTTTCGCTTAGGTCATGATCTCGCGGTTCGTGGGTTCGAGCCCCGCGTCGGGCTCTGTGCTGACTGCCAGCTCAGAGCCTGGAGCCTGTTTCAGTCTGTGACTCCCTCTCTCTCTGACCCTCCCCTGCTCATGCTGTCTCTCTCTCTCTCCTATAAATAAAATAAAAAACACTAAAAAAAAATAAAGTGTGAGGAGAATTTGAGCAGCCTAAGGATTTAGTTTCAAGAGAAGACAAATTAGTTAAGGCGCAGACTCTCTGCTCTGAGGGGACGCATGCAAGATTCCTGTATAACAAAGCAGTGTTTTTCCCTCAATGCTGAGTATCTTTTTCTTGCTTCCTTTCAGTTCCAGAAAGTAGATCCAGAAGCACTCATGAATCGGACAGGTGCTTGCAACAAGTGCCCGGATGGCTCAGGAACATTTTGCATTATTAAAATTCGTCTTACGCTTATATATGGGTATGTGTGAGTGAAGGTATAAATTGTTTGAAGGTCGATACAAATTCTTTATATCGGCAACTAGATGGACATTGAGCACTTGAATCGCCATGTTTTGTTTTATAAAACTACTGAGGTTTCATTACATTTCCAAAGTAATAAATCAATTTTGATTCACAAATTTTTTATTTAAAAGTTTTATTCTTGGGGCGCCTGGGTAGCTCCGCCGGTTAAGCGTCCAACTGTTGATTCAGTTCAGGTCATGATCTCATGGTTCATGAGTTCTAGCCCCACATTGAGCTCTGTGCTGATGGTGCGGAGCCTGCTTTGGATTTTCTCTCTTCCTCTCTCTCTGCCCCTCCCCTGCACGCTCTCTCTCTGTCTCTCTCTCAAAACAAATAAATAAACATTTTAAATAATAATTAAAAAAAAATAAAAATTTTATTCTTCCATTTAATGGACATTCTACCTTTTAGTTTTAATAGATAATTTTGAGTATTGTAGGAGAACGTTCTTTGAAAACATTCACAAAGACTATTTTTTTTAAATTACAGTTACTTGAATTTGTGTTTCTCACACAAATACGTGGTAATTTTGTACACTTTGAATACAAACATTTTCAAACATCCTTTAACTCAGTGACTATGAATCTAAGTATCTGCTGGGAACTGCCAGCCTCTCTTCTCTGACTGGGGGACTGGGGGGAAGGTCACTGAGAAGAACGATCTCATGAGCTGGACCGGGACACTCAGAGGCTCGCCACCCCCTCCCCTGTCCTTGAAATGTGCTTCCTCTTGCCCGCCCTACTCTGCTCCCAGAGGCTGCTCCAAGGACATGGCTTTGACCTAGTGACGTGGTGTTGAGGGCCCCTGCACAGTGCACATGACTGAACCTACTTAAAAATAAACTTACGATTCGATGGATGGGTGCAGGGGTCCGTTCACCCTGCTGCCGCCCAAGACAACCATCGTATGGAAGTTCCTTTGCTTATGAAAACTGCCGCCTACCAGGACGCCTGGGTGCTCAGTCAGTTAAGTGTCTGACTCTTGATTTTGGCTCAGGTCATGATCTCATGGCTTGTGGGTTCGAGCCCTGTGTCAAGCTCTGCGCTGACAGCATGGAGCCTGCTTGGGATTCTCTGTCTCTTTCTCTGTCTCTCTCTCTCTCTACCCCTCTCCTGCCCGTGCTCTCCCTTTCTCTCTCTCCAAATAAATAAATAAACATTAAAAAACAAAGCCCTGCCACCTAAAACAAAACCTGGAGTGGCCTGCCTCTCTCTTCCATCTCTCTCTGCCCTCCATGTAGGGGGGCCAGTTTCAGATCACACGTGGGAAATTCCCAAGAGGGTTTCAAGCCAACAAGGCCCACCCCCCAAGGCCCATCTCAGCCATCTCCCACCTGGAAATGCCCCCACTCTACTCCTCCACCCCGACAAAGTGCAGACTTCCTCCCCTGCCTGCCTGCATCCCACGGTCAGGCCCCCTTACCCCCCCCGCCCCGCGTCTGCGTGACATGCTCTCACTGCTCTGGTCCCGACAAGGAACCGAGAACATTAGTCACTGTTTTCCCATTCCTTGAGCAAGTATCGTGTGCCGAGCATTGTAAGAAACTCGTCAAAAAGCATTCACTTGTTTCTTTTAACCATCCAGTAAAGATGGCCTTCCCATCTGTAACCTGGGAACCACGAGGCTCGGGAACTGGCTCACCCATCCCTTCTCCGGTGAACTTGGATGGTGACCTGCCACGAGAGGGCCTTGCTGACTCCTGCAAATCAAATCAGGAAAGAAAGGCTGTGCTGCTTGCAATCTGCTTAGGACATGAGGAGTTTGATTCTGAAATCCCAGAGCAGGCAAGTGACGGAGCCGAGGCTGTCGGGGTCCCAATTCCAAGTGCTCAGACGAGGGCTAAACTGTCTCCCCAGGGGCATCTGTAAACGGAGGCAGGAGTTATGAGACATCCGTGGAGGTGCTCCTGGGATTCTGGAACCAAATTCATGGCTAACCGCAAAGGTGCATGTAACGTCCTTGGAAGGGAGCCCCTGCTGGCCAGTGAGGGGAAAGCAGGAGACGTTGACTCCATCCCTCGATGCTGAGGTCGCTATAAGACTTCCATGATGAGGCTACAAAATGCGTCTAGAACCAGTCTGACGATGCGGCCTGGACGAGAACCCAGGAGTCCCCTCTGGCATTAGGTCAAGGGCAGAGAGGCCAACTTGAGAACCAGCTGAATGAGTGTGAGCATGAAGACAGCTTTACTTCGCGTGTGTGTGAAGGATGGTGCAAGCAGGGAAACGTGCAGCTCGCTGGGGAGAACAGCGGACTCCACACCACATTGATTCTCAGTGTGATGCTCCAGTTTGGCAAAGCATCAGGCAAAGCCAGAGCGACACGGGAAGCGAAAGCGAGAAAAAGCTGTGTCAGGAAACCCTGAAGGAGCAAGGTGCCTCCGAAGGCCATTGGTAAAGTCTGTTCTGCTATTCCTTCTTCAGATGTTTGGGGGAAGGGAGCACCTAGAACAGTTCTGGGGTGAATCCCTGTGCCGGGTGCTCAGAACCCCGCTGGGAGCAGTGCAGGTGTGCAGGTGCGGAATCGTACACAAGGAAAGATCTGCGACTCGTGTTGGGACAGGTAAGTGCCTGAAACTAGGGGAGAACACAGCAGGTGCCTCGTCCTATTTGAGGTCAGAAAATGCCTCGTCAGGTAAAGGACTATCCAGATGCCCCGGAGCTTGAGCCTGATTGCAGGGAAGGGTTTTCTAGGCACAGGAACAGTATGTAGAAGCCCAGGTGTCAGAGGGAAAATGATACATTTGAGATTTTATAAACATTCGATACCCACGTATAAGAGAATAGTATTACAGGGCGCCTGGGTGGCTCAGTTGGTTAAGCGTCCAACTTTGGCTCAGGTCATGACCTTGGGGCTCGCGAGTTCGAGCCCCGCGTTGGGCTCTGTGCTGACAGTTCAGAGCCTGGAGCTGCTTCTGATTCTGTGTCTCATTCTCTCTCTCTCTCTCCCTACCCCTCCCCTGCTCATGCTCTGTTTCTCTCTGTCTCTCAAAAAATAACCATTAAAAAATTTTTTTAAATAAGAGGATACTATTATAGTACACTCTATAAGACTAATAATTTCCACACTTTTTCTGGCTCCTTTCTCAAAAGACTAATTCTGGGGGCGCCTGGGTAGCTCAGTTCGTTAAGTGTTGGACTCTTGATTTTGGCTCAGGTCATGCTCTCGTGGTTTGTGGGTTCGAGCCCCGCATTGGCTTCTGCGCTGACAGCATGGAGCCTGCTTGGGATTCTCTCTGTCTCTGTCCCTCTGCCCCTCCCTCCCTCCCTCTCTCTCTCTCTCTCTCTCTCTCTCTCATAAATAAACATTAAAAAAGATGAATTCTGTAGTTGTAAGAGACATAGTTGCTACGGAACAATTCTCTGCTAAGCAACCAAACAGGAATCTAACGCCCCCGCCCACTGGAAATGGAATTAGGAAGATCACTGTGACAGCGTGAGATCTCAGTGACCTGTCTGGAAACATCCTCCTCAATCTGCCTTTTTTGCCTTTTCCTTCCTTTATTTCGAAACATCTCAATGGTATAATTTTATAACGCATTTAGGGTCTTGCCTCTCCTGCGCAACATTGACTTTTGCTCAATTCACAAAACACCCCGTGCCTCCCGAAAGTCAGTGATACATCAACACAGCCCGCAGATGAAGAGGGTGCCAGGCATCCCATGAGGGGCATCGGCTCTGGGATTCGGAAGGCCCGGGTTTGGTCCTCAGCCTACGGGTCACCAGCGGTGTGACTTCGAAGCCTCAGAGCTCTGAGTGTAGACAGAGATTGGGTGCCCAGCTCTCGGGCGGGCTGTGAAGGGAGAAAGCCCTGGCAGAGGCATCCACGGATGCTCACAAACGGTGCCTGCCCTCTTGCTTTGCCTGCGCTGAGCCCCGAGCAAGCCCCCCTCACAGAAACAAGGGCCTCCTAGTGAAGGAAAAGGGGACTATTCAAAAGAAAGAGAAAAAGTAGGAGAGTGCCCCTGACACGGCTCACCAGCACGGGTGGCTGCGCCAGCCACCAGGAGGCTGAGCCAGTTTGTGAAATGGTTTAGAAGGGGCCGGAAAGCATTCTGCCCCAGGGCTGAGTTATTCTCGCCTGCTTCCTGCCTGGGCTGTATTGGCTTCGAGGCTTCCTGAAAGGAGAGAGGCCAAAACACTCAGAGAGCTTCCCGAGGGAGGAAGCCTGACTCCACAGGAGCTGGGGGCCCCAGGACTGGAAGGCAGAGGGGGTGTCAGGGCCAAGGTCCTGCTGGTGATGCAGGCTTCTGCTGGCGATGGGCGTTCGGGGCTCCTAGTGGCCCCACGCCGGGGGTGGGGAGGGGCAATAAAGGGCATCGTGTATTCGTTCAGCCCCCGCATATTCCCGGTCCTTGGCTGGTTCCTGGGATGGAGAGGGGGCCAGGCTGTACGCGTGTCTTGGGTGTGCACTGTGTTTCTGGAGTTGAAAATCACATAAATAATGACAGGAGCCAACCCACACTGCTTACTCGACACCGGGCTAAGGGTTTGGCATAATTGACCATTTAATCCTCTCTTAATCCTGGAGGCCACCAGAGTTGTCTGCAGGCAAGGAAACAGAGAGGTCAAGTCAGGCGGCTGGGGAGTGAAAGCCACCCGGTGCATGGAGCTCCCTCTGCAACCCAGAAACGCGCTGGGCCCCCCCGTTCTAGCCCCTAGCTGGGCTCTCCGGTTTGAGTTCAAACCCGTAAATCAAGCAGGGCTTCTAAGAGAAAAGGTGAATGGTGGGTCCCAGGAGCTGGGGGGGGACCCCAGGGGAAGAGGGGCTCAGTGTTTACAGGGCACAGAGCTTCAGTCTGGACAGATGTAGAAGTCCTGGAGGTAGACGGCCGCACAGCAGTGAGAAAGTGCCTAATAACCACGGGCCTGCTCACTTAAAATTGCTGAAAAGGGTAAAAAAATTATTTTATGTAAATTTTGCCACAATAAAAATTTTTTCCCACAGGCACAGGGGAATAAAGCCTAGCTCTAGAAATACTCACCACATTGCACAAGAAATTGGTCCTGCTTCATTATAAAAGGAATCATTAAAGATGGAAACTGAGTTGGGGTGCCTGGGTGGCTCAGTCAGTTAAGCGTCCGACTTCGGCTCAGGTCACGATCTCACAGTTTGTGAGTTCAAGCCCCGCTTCAGGCTCTGTGCTGACAGCTCGGAGCCTGGAGCTGCTTCAGATCCTGTGTCTCCTTCTCTCTCTGCCCCTTCCTCACTTGTGCTCTGTCTCTCAAAAATAAACAAATGTAAACAAATTTTTTTAATTAAAAAATGGAAACTGAGGTATAGAATTTCCGTAGACCAGGGTCACCAGCTGGGGGGTCCCAGGTTCTAAATTTAAAAGAGCTCAAGATGTATATCTATGACACCTGTCTAGCTAAGCCGGTTCTATTCATTTGTTTGGGGGAAAATGTGTTAAGTGAATTATTCAGCGTCCTATCAACAAAACCACCAGGGGGGTGGGGGGAGGGAATCCAAGCCTTTGAACATAATCTCTAATACAACGTGCTATCTGCTCACAGCAGGGAAATTTCCAGGTGCTCTAGAGACAGGGTCTCGGAAGGAAGAAAACTCTTGAGCGAGTGTCCCCCGTTGTGCCTGAATCCTCACGACTGCTTCTGTTCAGGGGCTGAGGACACTGACAGCCCTGGGATCAAGTGCCTTGCGAGGTGAGGACAGAAGCCTTAGAGCCCAGGGCAGAAGGGACTCAGTGTCCCCAAGACTGGACCCTTATAGCAATGAATTGCCTCATTAGGAATGGAGAAAAACCCCAAATGTCACCTCTCATTTCTCGATGAAATGAAGGTTCCAAGATAGGGTGAGGGCTGCGCCATGCCACACAGCTCGCTGGCATCTCAGCAAACGATCTTCTTCCTTCTTGCCTTTTCTCTGTCCCTCAACAAATATGTATCAAGGCCCTTCTCTTGGGTGGTGGTGCAGTGAGGTGGTGGGGAACTCAGATCTGAGTCACTGTGTGAACCAAACTATTAATTAATTATGTGACCTTGAACAAGTGACTTAACCTCTTGCATGCCAGTGTCTCATCTGTGGGGATGGGATGGTTCCAGAAGCTAGCTCGGAGGACTCTTGCAAGGATCGCCATGGTGAGTATGCACGACACTCTAACACAGGCACCAGGTGCTCAGCAAGCTCCATAGTCGCGTGCTGTGACTGGCTTCCGGGTCCCCACAGCAGGCACCATGGGGCATGGAAGCCAACGTAAGAGTTGCATCAGCTTTGGGATTTTGCCAGTGCCACCTCCACCTCTTCTCCAGGCCTCCTGTCCAGGCCTGCGCTCTGCCTGGGGAATACAGACAGAACGGCTCAGCTCCTGCTACCCGGAAGCCCATGTCTGGCAAAGACCTTGACAAACCATCATGAGGCAGGGAGGAGAAATATTACTGGTGTGTTCTTCAGTGAAAAATTATAATCCCCTGTGAATTACCTCAAATAATCATGTGCTGCTCAGCGTATTCATTTCCTATTGCGGGCTAATAAATCCGCACAAACACGAAGGCTGAAAACAACTCCCGTGTGTACTAGCTCACAGCTCCGGAGGACAGAGATGTCTGGTGAGAAGCCACCGGTATCTCCTCACTGGGTCTCGCACACCGGGACTCACATCTGGGGGCTCTGAGGAAGAATCCGTCCCCAGGCTTATTCGGGCTGTTGGTCGAACCCAAGTCCTTATGGCCATAGATCTGAGGCTCCCATGTGCCTGGCAGCTGCCAGCAGGGCCGCCGTCTGCTCACAGCGGCCGCCATGTTCCTTCTCTGCCTTCAAACCAGCAATGTCAGTTCCAATCCTTTCCATGCTTGGAGCCTCTCTGAGCTCCCCTTCAGCCACCAACCAGAGGCTCCCTGCTTTCAGAGGGTTGGTGTGATGCGATCAGGCCCACATGGGTCATCTTCCTTTTGATGAGCTCAGAGTCAACTGGTTAGTCCCCTCCAGGACACCCACATGCCCCGTTTTGCCCTGTAACTAGCCTAATCACAGGAGTGACGCCTGGTCCTATGCACAGGCTTCGCCCATGCTCCAAGGGAGGGGCTCCCTGGGGGCCATCAGAGGTCATGGTAGGATTCCGCCCACCAACCATGGTCAGGCTGGGCCAGGTTTTGTGTGGAAGCAAATGCTAGTCCACACCATGGTGGGCTGGCTGCCGCTCTGGATCTTCTCCACCTCAGGGTGAGGCTGGTAGAGGTGCCACCATCCGTGTCCTGGATGGCCTCATGGCAGAGAAGAAGAGAGTGTCGCACAGCCTGGGACGGGCTATTAAAGCCTCTGCCCAGAAGTAAAGCCCGTCACAGCCTTTCATGTGTCAGTGCACACGATACATCGTGTGGCCATGTGTCACCTGAAGGGGGCGGGTAGCTCAGTCCCAGCATGGGTCCAGGAGAGAGGAGCCTGGACGTATTGATGAGCAGCACTGATGACTGCCATCAGTAGCGAGCCATGGGAGAGAGCATCGGCTCCGTGCTGGGGACTGTAACAGCCAGAACACTTCCATCTGCAAGATAGAGAAGAAGCCTCACTGAACCCCGCTCTAGCCAAAACCCAATACTGGGTCTGTTGGCAGAAATGACCCCAGGCAGTGCACAGAGTCACAGCAATTGCAGGATTCTGCCTCCGGGACCGGATTCAGGGATGTAGCTCCATCCAGACCCTTCCTCTGCCCACCTCCTAGCTCTGCATATGCACCTTCTAGACACATCCGCTCCTTTAGCCAAAACCCCAGCCCCAGGGTGGGAGACATAACTGCCGGTGGCCGCAGTGGAAACTTCAGTGGGATGCGAGAGCTGCTCTCTCCCTGTCCCCATCTATCAATCCCAGGCAGAGACATGGTTTCCGTGCGCATCCCCCATGCCCATCACCAGCACCAGAGCGGCAAGGTAGGAGCTGGCCCAAGATGGAGAGAAAGAGCAAGGTCTATAAGCAGAAACGAAAGGAAAGATAAAGAAAAAAAGAACACCATGGCCCCCACAGCCACCCCAGCTGCTTCATGTTTATTTCATCTTCACGAAACTCAGCGGTAAATGTTATAAATCCCACGCGTCAGAGGAAGACGAGGGATGACAAGATTTGCACACATAATAACATTTGTTCACATCATAACAGAAGCGAGATTGAAAGTCTGTATTACTCCAGAGCCTCTGTTCTTTCCACTAAGCCAAGGGGGGGACTCTCTTTGAAAGACTTGTTCCGAGTCCTTTCCGCATAAACAGGTCCAGGAAAAACGTTGTCCGGTACACTGTATCCCATTAAAATTTGATTCCATGTTTTGGAGGCTTATAGAGGGGTCTGTATTCTAAAACACGGGATTCTTTTTATAATCACTGCCCAACAGCCAAGCCCTGCCTTGGTGTTTGTGTTCATTTCTTCACTCAGGACCATGTGGCCAACTTTCCTCTTGGGTTTGCCAAGAGCACCAGTAACACGCTCAAAAGTACATCATCTCAACAGGGGGCGGTGTGCTGCTTTTATCAAAGGCGCTCTGACGTCAACAGGAACACGGTGGGTAACGTTCCGGCTAGTCGCTCAACCTACCCTCACCTCACATACCTCCTGGCTGTCACTGCCAGGTCAGGGAGCACGGGCATCCCCGGCTCCTGGCTTCTGACTCAGAACGCAGACACTGCAGTGCGGGGACCCAGAGGTGGCCTCTTGGCCAGAGAAATGGCCTCCAAACACCAGCCTCTGACGTTAGCATCTCAGACTCGGTTTTCTGAAGAAGTTGTCCCTGGACACTTCTTATTGGGCACGAGGCAACGGAGATTCGAGACTGGCCCTGGCCATTTCGACCTCAGTTGCCCTCACACACAGACACAGGACAGGAACACAGGGAACATTCTGGAAAGGTGCAGTTCCGTGTTGGAGCCAAGTAGCAGGAGGTCAGGAACACAGCGAGTCCGCTCAGGAATTTCCCACAATCCCTCGGGCCAGGAACAGAGACCATTTCCCTGGTTACCTGCGTCACTTATTGGAATGTGCCAGTCTGAACAGCGAGAAGGAAAAGATTAAATTCTCTTTACCTAGAAATGCTAAAGGAAGGAGTCCCAGACTCTCAAGGTGCTACATCACAAGACAAGCAAGGGCGGGGTCTGCTACCAGCACGAAGCTCCAGACTTGCTTTAGGAGGCAGGGTGCAGACGTCACGTCTCGGGACAAGGATGATATACCATGTGTCCTACACTCTATTGGCAGCCACTTTGTGACCACACGGTGACCCGGCTTTCAGATGGAGCTGATGGTTTGTGTGTCAGGGCAGGTTTGACCAAAGAAGCAGAACAGGGGTGCCTGGGTGGCTTAGTCGGTTAAGCGTCCGACTTTTGCTTGGGTCATGATCTCATGGTTCGTGGGTTCAAGCCCCACGTTGGGCTCTGTGCTGACTGCCAGCTCAGAGCCTGGAGCCTGTTTCAGAGTCTGTGACTCCCTCTCTCTCTGACCCTCCCCTGCTCACGCTGTCTCTCTCTCTCTCCTAGAAATAAACAAAACATTAAAAAAAAAAAAAGAAGAAAGAAGCAGAACAAAGATTTTGTCAGGAATTCACTATAAAGGATTGGAGGACACACTTGTGGAGGCCAGACAAGAAAACCCAAGAAAGTAGGGCAGGCGGTCAGGAAAGGCAAAGTAGAACTCACAGGATGGGCGGGGGCTCTCCACAGGCAGGATTTGTTCTACTTCAGGAAAGTTCTTCTTCATCATCCGTTCTACTCTGAATATCTTTCAAATGATTGAATCAGGCCCACCCAGAATATCTTAGATGATCTCCCTTCTTTAAAGTTGACTGATTATGGGGGTGCCTGGGTGGCTCAGTTGGTTAAGCATCCGACTTCGGCTCAGGTCATGATCTCACAGTTTGGGAGTCTGAGCCCCGCGTCGGGCTCTGTGCTGACACCCAGCTCAGAGCCTGGAGCCTGTTTCAGATTCTGTGTCTCCCTCTCTCTCTCTCTCTCTGCTCCTCCCCTGCTCACACTGTCTCTCTCTCTAAAATAAAATAAAAACATTTTTTTAAAAAAGTCGACTGATTATGGACTTTAATCATGTCCACAAATACCTTCACAATAACACCTGCATTTGTGTTTGACTGAATAACTCGAAACTGTAGCCTCGGAGAGTTGACCCATCAGAAGACCATCAGAGCATGGAATAGGGAGACAGCAAAAGGTGATTTCTTCATAACGTCATTGAGTCCCTAGATCAAGCCATCCCTGAGCTCCATACTACCGTTGCACTTTCTAGGTACACTTTCCCGAAATTCAGCCTTTGGCATCTCAAGCTGTGTTTTCTGTAACTTGCAACCTACTGTCCTAACTGACCCAAGAGGGACCCAAAATGAGGAGGTGACAGCCTCATTTTGAGCCAACTTCTCAAGAAGGGCTGTTCCAGTCTGGGTCCCAGATAGTATGAAACCCACTGGCACACACCAGGGTGAATCAGGGGTGTCCACCTCCCCTCAGAGGCAGATATTTACCGAACACGTGCTCTGTGTTGGCCCTGGGCCCCATGCTGTGGACACAGACAGAGTGGACACTTGCTCTGCCCTTGGGGGGTGGGTAAGCAGACAGACAGCAGCCATAGTGGACAGTACCATGGCACAGCAGTGG
This sequence comes from Proteles cristata cristata, assembly GCA_017311185.1. Lineage (NCBI taxonomy): Eukaryota > Metazoa > Chordata > Mammalia > Carnivora > Hyaenidae > Proteles > Proteles cristata. The sequence goes on along the minus strand of JAESUZ010003047.1, from coordinate 56,093 downwards.
AGAGTGATGGGCCTGTGGGGGTTTGTCAGGCAGAGGGGACCCAGTCCAACCTCCGTGGGTCAAGGCAGGGTTCCTGGAGAAAGCGGCATTTCAGCTCTGCCTGGAAGGGTGAGAAGTAGCAGACCCAGGACACTAAGTGAGGGAACAGTGTTCCAAGAAGAGGAAATGGCATATTTGAAAGTTAAAGGACACTTGGCTATGCTGACTACAAACCCTCATGACTGCTAACACTGTGTGACCTGGAGCAAGTCACTGAGCTTCTCTGGGCCTCGGTGCCCTCGGATGATGATGGTAAAATACATGCGCTGACATCTGTCCTGGCCTCGGAGCAAGGCAGCACTCATCCAGAGTTAGTAATCATCGTCGCCACCACCATCATCACCAGGAAAAGTCTGGCAGAAATGGCCAGGGACCTCAGACGGTCTTGAACTAGAAACGGGCTGGCAAGACAGAAATTCTTCTCCGGGCGGGAAGACGTTAATCATGACGCAATTGTGGGAAAAGATCTGGAAGCCGCTTCCGTGGGAAAGGGTTCAAGAAATTAGAAATATTTGCTCTGAAATAGAGTGAACTCTGTCTGGAGGGGCAGGGATGAGTGCCTGGGCACAGACAAAGGAACAGGGGCGGCCTTAGGGTCAGTGCAGGGCTGTTTTGAAGGGGAAGGTAAAGCAGTTTTAAGCCAAGGATGGCAGCATTAAGGAGCCATCACAACTCACCCTCACCTCAGGGAGAACTTGCATCAGCCAGAGCTGCCCAGAGCCTGGAGAGTGGTCCCAACAGGCAATGAGCTCCCCATCCCGGGAGGTATGCAAGCAGACTCTGGAGACGCACTTGACAGGAAGGCAGTGAAGGAAGCGCAGGCAGCAGGCAGGTTGATGGAGGCCACTTCTAAGTTCCTCCAACCTGATTTGCTGCTATTCTCCTCAACTCCGGAGAGATGGTGAAGTCGTTTCCTCCTCCTGCCCTAACAAATCACCACAAACGGAGTGGCTTCAAACAACACTAGAGGTCTCTCACGGATCTGGAGGTCAGAAGTCCCCCCTCCTGGGTCTCCCTAGGCTAAAATCAAGGTCTCCGCAGGGCTGTGTCCCTTTCTGGAAGGTCTAGGGAACAGTCTTTTTCCTCGTCTTTCCCAGCTTCTACAGGCTTCCTGTGTTGCTTGGCTGTGGACCCTTCCTCCGTCTTCAAAGCCAGCGTACAGCATCTTCCAAGTTCTCTCTCCTGCCTGCGCTCGACCCCGCCCCCCTTCCCCACAGCATTCCAGGGGGCAGATGAAGCCCCCTGAAGGCCAGACCTGGGGGCCGCCCTCTCGCAACCACGCCGTGCACTGCGGTGGCTTAATGGCCCTCCTTCCCTCCTCTGTGAGGACAGCAAGTCCTTCTCCATCACCCGCTGTTTGATCCCTGTCCACCCCAGGCCCCGGGCTCTCATTAAACAACGCGTGTCCAGTGAATCAAGGAAGAGTCCATTCAAAGCAAATGACTAGTATCTGCAGAGAAAGAGTCACCTGCTCATCAGCTCTGGCTCTTCCGCTCTCCTGGCCTAACGGGGTGCCAGGATGGGCCCTTGCTCCGCATAAGGCACTAAGGGGGGGAGACACCTTTGGAGGAAGACAGATTTTGATGTGGGGAGGGGGGCGTTTTCACCTGTATTTTTAATGTCCACCCTTCAGACCGAGCAGGCTGATGCTGAGGGAGCCGTGGAGGAAGGGGGGTCGGGACCGCAGAACCAAGAGGGGCCAAGGACTTGGTGAACAGAGTACTCGCGTGGGGTCCCCAGGCCCACTCACACGCAGGGCGGTGGGGGGCGGGTTGGGGGCCTGGCAGCCAGGGTGGAGCAGACTCGCCTGCGCCCTCTGTGTTCCCACCAGGCTTTTCTCTGACTCTCAGTAACGGGCTGAACCACCACCAGGGTAACTCGGCAAAGCTTTCCTCGCTTGGCTGCTCTGCTCTGAGGGCTGCGGGGGGCTGACGGATGTGACAGATGAGAAGAAGGAAGATCTGTAAAGGGGGCAGATGAGGTCCACGTAGCTCAGGGTCTGGAGCCGCCTGATTTGCTCAAGAAGCCCATCAACCACCGCTCACCGTGTCCCAAGTGAGGCAAGGCCTGATCTCCCAGAGACAGGTTTATCTGGACTTCCAACGCACTGACGACTCCTGTTTTCCGGCACAATCCTCTCAATGTGAATGGTCCAAGGACTTGTTTTTGGTGCCTAGGCGTGTTTTTCTTCCCTGTCCTGAATCCGAAGCTCGTTCGATGGAGCCATCCAGAAGCCCTGGAGCATTTCAAAGCAGACCTGGCGTCCCAGGCTGGGCCCGCTAGTCTGCCAAGGAGGCCCACGCCCTAGGCACTCCAGGCGCGGAGTGAGGGACTCCTTCATCCGGGAGAAAACCACATCTCTGTTTGCTGCCTGCCCGGCTCCAAACACACACAGTCCCGCCCTGTCCCGGGAGGGTGCCCAAGAGACTGTCCCCAGGTCATCTCGATAAAAGTGTTGAGAGAATCCAGTCTCACCTGCAAAACAGGAAGGCCTGGCCAGATCCCAGCCCAGAGCTGTAACACCAGAAAGCCAGATAAATAAAACATCAGGCCAGGAGGGGACTTGGGTGACGCTTCTCTGTTTACAGACAGGGCATACGTGGGTACCGGGTCAGGATGGAATTCCTCGGGGCAGACGCAGCAGGGGAGGCTGGGGCCGGACCCCGCACTCCTTTCCAGCCTCCATTGTAGCCAGAGAGCCCGTGGAGACAGACACAGGCCCAGATATCTGTTCCTCATGAGCCTTGTGACCTCAACCACTTTCATGTCCCCTGAGACCTGCTTCTTGTCTGGGAAATGGGAATGACCCCACTGGCTTGATGGACTTTCGGGTGGGGCTCAGGGCATTTGTGACAACAGCCCGGGGTAGCGGCGGGCCCAGAAGCGGTGCGCCCTGATGCTCGGTGTCAGGTAAGTACCCTCCTCTCTCTGACCACGTTCTTTAGTCCTGCTTGGGCAGCCCGAGGGCCCCAAGTCATCTCAGACAACAAGGGCCTCGCTTCTCACAGGACGAAGGGGCACAAAGTCCTGTCTGGACCCATTTGCCTCCAGCTTTGGGACCTTGGGCAAGTTGCTGGCATCCTCTGAGCCTCGATTCTCCCACCTGGAAAATGGGACTGTTCTCTCTGACCCCCTCCCTCCAAGGACACTTGTGTGCATGGAGAAGTGACATTAGCTCGGCCAGTGACGGGAGCTCAGGTCCTTTACGCCTCACCGCGGGCCTCTGAGCGAGGTGCCATCCCCGTTTCACATAGGCTGAGAGGGAGGAAAGAGCCAAGAAACCTGCCAGAGGGCATCACGGGAAGTGGGTAAGTGTGTGCCGCACTGAGCGTCTGAGGGGAGAGCTTATCCTGACCCGCTTCTCTGTACAGGACCACCCCCTGTAGAGCCTCGGAGCCGCTGCACATTCGAGAAACCGCCCTTCCTGAGGGTCTGCTCTGTATGCGGGCCTGAGCCAGGGGCTTGAAGCGCTCCCCAGCTTGGGGGCGCTCACACATGCCCCCAACAGCGGGCACTGGCATCAGCCCAGAGGCAGAGACACAGCCGCCCCCAGGGAAAGTGGCTGCCCGGGCTTCCTCTGCGGGGTCCGTCAGCGGTGGCTGGACACGTAGACCCCGGGCCCTTGCAGGGCTGGTGCTCAATCCATCACCCCCGGCCTCTCCCCCTCCCGGTTCGCCCTGGTTTCACCACAGGGTCCCCATCCTTACTGCAGAGCCTGGCTGCCCAGCCCCCACCCGGAGCGAAACCCCACCTCCTCCATGCTCGCCTTCCTGACCCCGCCCCCCATCAAGCCGTCCTGCCTTTTCAGGAGAGCCCCGGCCAGAGGAGAAAGTGGGAGGAAGGGCCCCCCTCCCCCATCCTTCCCAGGTGCCCCCCACGGCCCAGGCTGTGCGGAGGGGGTGGGGGCTTCAGGTCTGAAAGGATCCAGTGTCCAGGGCCAGGTGGGCGTGCTCAGTGGCCTTGGCTGGGGCCCGCAGGAAACGGAGGAGGCGTGGAGGACCACCCTCGAGCCGCCGCTGAAAGGGGCGCCCAGCGGCCGCAGGGACGCGGTGAGGCTGCCGTTGCACCATGACGCCCGCGCGGCTCGCGCTGCTGCTGCTCCTGGCCGGGCCCCCCGCGGCGCAGCCCGCGCCCCCGACCTGCTACTCCAGGGTGCTGGGCCTGAGCCGGGAGGTGAGCGGTGACTTCCGGCGCCTGCAGGCCCTGGAGCCCTGGGTGAGTCCCCTCCCACCTGCCCGCGCCCACCGGGAGGCGCCTGCAGACCTAGGCCTGCAGAACCGGGCCTCTGGGCCGGGAAAACACACACACGCACGCACACACACGCACACACACACACACACACACACACACAATTTTTCCTTTCTGGTCAATGTTTATCTCAAGGGTTTGCATTTATTCCCATCCTACTAAGTATGATAACAATGGTTTGTGTCTTTTTTTTATTCTTTAATAGAAGGACAATCCGTCAGACACCGCAATGTCTTTGTAAGTTGCCAGCAACCATCAGAGGATGTTTGTAAAATAAGCTGAAAGCTCCCCAGGGAGCCCAGAGCTGGGGAGTTCAGGAGGAGCACAGAGTTAAGCGTCATTCTCCTCCTGGAGCCTGGCGATCATGAGCGTGCGCTAAGGGGGTGACCCCCCAGATCAGTGTCCCCCCGCCCCCGACACTGCAGGACCCGGGGCAAAGTGCTCAGCCCCTGAATCTCAGTGTGCTCGGCTGTGGAAGGGGTGGTAGGGAGCTCACCACCCACTTCGGGTGCTGCCTGAAGGGTAAAGGCGTGAATGACACAGGCTTGCAGAGTGCTACGCGGTTGGTGGCCTCCGAACCTTAGCGCTGTTGTTCACTTAATTTTTAACAGGCCGACCCAGGGCCCGGTGGGCGTGGGAGGTTCCAGAGTTAGAACCTGGGCCCCCTGACTGTTTGCCCATGATAGAAACAACTTAAACTTCATTAAAAGCTTTGAAAAAATATAAAGCGCCTCCAGCCAGTGTAAACACTTCAAACAAAATGTAGCGTTTCTCAGATATGGGGTTATGATACCTTAACACTTTTTATTTTATTTTATTTTATTATTTTATTTTATTTTAGAACTTAAATAATGTGTATTTTTTCCTAATTATAAAAGGCATGTATAGTAGACCCCTCCTTATCCGAAGTCAACCGCGGTCAGCTGTGGCCCCAAAGCCCCCTTCTGATCTGTGGTCACAGGCTCAGTGGTAACCTAACCCTATGTCACATGCCTCCCTCATTCATCTTATCAGGTGGGCATTTTATCATCTCACATCATCGCAAGAAGGGAGAGTGCAGCACAGTAAGGAACTTTGAGAGAGAGGCTGCATTCACATAACTGCTACTATTACAGAATGTTGCTGTTATCGTTGTTCTCTCGTTAGTAGTAATTGTTAATCTCTTCCTGAGCCTAATTTATACATTAAACTTTATCTGGGCTCATACTTATGTATCGGAAAAAAATACGATCTACAGGGTTCAGTACTATTTACAGTTTTGTGCACCCACTAGGGTCTTGGAATATATCCCCACATATAAGGGGAGGGGGCTGCTGTGCTTAATACACAGTTGGAAATTCACAAAAGACAAAGAAGAAAATAAAGTTTACTTGCCATTCTACCCCGTAGCCGTAACTACTGCTGTAACATTCTGGTGGATAGTGTGTCAGCTTTCTGACCATGCGTAGGTATTTAAACCCGTGTGTGTGTGTGTGTGTGTGTGTGTGTGTGTGTGTGTGTGTGTGTGTGTGTGTGTAAAATCAGATCAAGGAAGGTGTGTGCGGGGTTGTCTGGCTGTTGGAGCCGGGCAGGGAGCCGTCTGTGACCGCGGATGGTGTATTCCCGTGGGCGTCATGGTAACCCGCATCCCTTCCTGCAGGAGGCGTGTGTGAGGTACCTGCCGGGGCTGTACCTGGATATACACGTAAGAGGGTCTCCTTGCCTGGGGGAGGCTTGGGGGTGGGGAGAGAGCCTGTGCGGAAGGGCGCAGGAGCCCCCAACGCCTGTCCCTCTGGCTGCTGCCTCCTCTGTGACGCCATCCCTGCCGTCCGCTGCCAGAACTACTGCGTGCTGGCCAAGCTGCGGGACTTTGTGGCGTCGCCCCAGTGCTGGAAAGTGGCCCGGGTGGATGCCTTGAAGGACAAAGTGCGGAAGCTGTACACCATCATGAACTCCTTCTGCAGGAGGGTAAGTGACACTGCTGAGAATCCCGTGCCTGCTTGTGATCAGCCACGACGCTCAGCCCAGGACTTCTAGAAGGGGAGGGCGGGGGACGAGGTGCTCCGGAGATGAGGAGGAGGGGGAGGAACGTTTATGCGGTGCTTCTAGCTCACAAAGCCCTTCCTCAACCATCGTCACCCTTGGTAAGGGATGGGCACTCAGGACAAGGCCGTCCCCTCCATGAGCTCATATTGGTGTGGGGACAACGTCCAGGGCCACATGTTGACCGTATGAGACAGACTCTGCCAGGAGCCAGATGGGGCAGGGGTGGGGAGAGAGGGCTATGAATTTGGGGAGCTCTGAGCACTGGGGTCAGAGGAGACTTTCCAGAAGAGGGGCTTCAGATGCTCTGTGATAGGAGGCTCCTGGCGGGAGAGGGGAAGGAGGCAGAAAAATGCAGAAAACCAGCCCCACTACTGAAGATGTAGAAAGCAGAGCCATGTGACCCCCGAACGTCACAGGCTTCTGCCTCAGACACACCTGAGCTCGGGTCTATACTCCTGCTTCCCGGACGGGAGCGACTCGTCCCTGCTCTGAGCCACACATTCCTCATTTGTGAACCAGAGACACAATTTTGCCCACCTCACGCCATCATTGGAAGAATAATAATAATTATTATTCCCTGACCATGGGTGGGGGGCTCTGTAGTAAGTCCATTGATCCTAAGGGAGAGTGATCACGCACAGAATTCTTAACACCGGGCCTGGACCCGGAGTAGGGTCTCAGCATCAAGAATTAGCTCTTTGGTTTAATTTATTTGTTCAGGCATCAAAAATGTGCCATGAATTTCCTCCCCACGCCCATTTCCAACCTCATTCCCCTCTCCCCTTGGTCTGGGCAGGGTAGGAGACAGGAAGAAGATGTGATTATAATGCAGTATTATTTATATTTATAGTGCAGTATTACAGCACGTTCTTTGGAAGCATGAAGGGGCGGCCAGTTCTCCTCTGCAGAATAAGGGAGGGGAAGTGTTCACACAAAAGGAAACAGCTGTATTGTCGTGCATGAGCTCTGGGGCCACATTCGGTAACATTCTTGCTCATTGCCCATCTTTTTCAGGATTTGGTGTTCCTCTCCGATGACTGTAATGCCTTGGAATACCCAGTCCCGGTGACCACCGTCCTGCCAGGCCATCAGAGATAGGACAGTCCAGAGAGAGAGCCCATGGGGACCACAGTGATGTCAGCTGCCCAGACTCGGGGGGCTAGAGCCATGCACCCCACCCGGTCTCCCTGCCACTGTAGTATCAGAAACTGTCACATCTCTCCACCTCCCAGAAAGAAAGCAGGATGTGTGCTTCTCTCCCAGAACCTCCCTTGAAAATGGTTAGACGTCTTGCTTTCCTTTCTGCCTCGCTGTCTTACCAGGATGGTTACATACACACGGATGTGTAACTGACCCCTGAGAAGGAAAGGGCAAACCAGCTTCTCTGGGATGAACGTCTAGATTGAGGGGAAGCAAAACAATAGGCTTGTATTACGGCTTTAACATGGTGACATTCTTCCTCCTTGATAAGTATCTGCTCACACGTAGCCCACCTTCTGTTTCATACCCTCTCCCACCATCAACTTTCATTTTTAAAGAAATTTCACTGCCAAATAAAGTGTATCTGCAAGGTCATAATCACGGAGTGCTGATGGGAACCACTTTTTCATGGAAAGGTGATGCAAATCAAATAGAGTTTATCTTCACCGGGAAAAACACGTGTCCTGCAGTATTTGTCCCAGGTGGACATGAGGTTGTTTATTTCACGTACTTTCTTTTTTTTTTTTTTTTATGTTTATTTCTTTTTGAGACAGAGACAGAGCATGAGCGGGGGAGGGGGAGAGGCAGAGGGAGACGCAAGACCTGAAGCAGGCTCCAGGCTCTGAGCTGTCAGCACAGAGCCCGATGCGGGGCTCCAACCCATGAACCATGAGATTGTGACCTGAGCAGAAGTCGGACGCTTAACTGACTGAGCCACCCAGGCGCCCCTATTTCACATGCTTTCTAAAAGTTGCTGCTCTTAGAAAAATGCATCTTTCTCCCTCTTTCCATAGTCGTGTTTCTGGGTCGGTTTCTATCCACCTGCATGAATGTCTGTCCTTAAAGCATTGGGAGATGCCCTCCATTTATATTTGGGGGCAGACTACACCCTGTGTCATGCCCACAGTAGTGCAGTGTCTGGTACTTACCACGAACAACAGATCACTGGGTCCTAGATTGCTGCACAAGCAAAAAAAAAAAAAAACACGTGAGGTTACTTGAGACTAAAAACTTCTGCACAGCCCTGGAAACCATCAACAAAATGAAAGGCAATTATGGAATGGGAGAAGATATTTGCAAACCAGAGATCTGATAAGGGGTTAATATTCAAAGTAAGTAAGGGACTTCTGTAACTGAAATGCACAAAAAGCACAAACAAGTAATCCAATTAAAAATTTTTTAATAGTTTATTTATTTTTGGGACAGAGACAGAGCACAAGTGAGGGAGAGGCTGAAAGAGAGGGAGACAGAATCTGAAGCAGCCTCCAGGCTCTGAGCTGTCAGCACAGAACCTGATGCGGGGCTCGAATCCACAAACCGCAAGATCATGACCTGAGCCAAAGTTGGACGCTTAACCGACTGAGCCCCCCAGGTGCCCCAAGTAATCCAATTTTAAAAACGGACAAGGAGCCTGAATAGACACGTTTCCAAAGGAGACGTAATATGGGGCACCTGGGTGGCTTAGTCGGTTAAGCGTCCGACTTTCGCTTAGGTCATGATCTCGCGGTTGTGGGTTCGAGCCCTGCGTCGGGCTCTGTGCTGACTGCCAGCTCAGGGCCTGGAGCCTATTTCAGTCTGTGACTCCCTCTCTCTCTGACCCTCCTCTGCTCACACTGTCTCTCTCTCTCTCTCTCTCTCTCCTAGAAATAAATAAAACATTAAAAAAAAATAAAAAGATAAAAAGAGTGAGATGCTCAATTGACTGAGCCACCCAGGCACCCCTCCATATTATATATTTTGAATACATACAGTTTTATTTGTCAGTTACACCTCGATAAAGCTGAAGAAACAAAACAAAAGAAACAAAACCCACTTTGTTACAAGGACAGCAATTATTGGATTAGAGGCCACCACAAGGGAGAACCTCATCTTAACTTGATAATATCTGTGAGACCCTATTTCCAAATAAGGTCACAGTCACACATTTGAGGTATTAGGGCTTCCACACATCTTTTCAAGAGAAAAATTTCAACCTACAATAACCATTCTTTTAAGAGATAACCCCCTCACAGAAGAAAATCATGCAACTAACTCCCGGTCACCACCGCCACCATCTACCACTTCCTCACAGACACCAAATATCGAGTCATGATGCACACAGCACACGCTTACCAGGTGACCCTCACAATGAAGTTGCCCCTGGGTAGGTGTTATCCATCTGTTTTTACAGTGGAGGAAACACGCTCAGTTTCAAAGGTGATGGGATTTCCCCTGACAGCCAGCAAGTAGTGATGGAGGGACTCCAGGTAAATAGCCAAGTGCGAGGAGCCTTCATTTCATGGCTTTGCTGACCCTGTGCCGTTTCTACGTAGCAAAATAAGCCATTGAAGACAAGGACTAATTTACACATTTCATACATTCATTTGTGTGTTCATGTCTTCAATATTGACCGAGTGCTTATTATAAACTCAGCAAATATTGAGAGGATAAGTAAAGAATTCTTCCTCTTCGATGAGCAGAGGAGACATTTGCAAAACCTAGGAAGACAGCAGAGAAAGGAATAAATAATTCTGCCTGAGACGGGGCAGAAAGGTTTCTGCAGAGTTCAGAAAGCAAACAGGCTCTTGAAATATGACTGTGAGCTTGTTACGCAGAAAGAAGACGTAGCACAGCGAAAGGCAAGAAGAATTTGGGTGGAGCCAGATGGCCCCGACACCGATGTGTATGGCTGGGGAAGACAGGAGGTAAGACACCTCGGCAGGATGTCTATCCCACACCAGTTGTGTAACCAAGGTCACTTAAGGAGAATTCCTTTCAAGGTGGAGAGACTGGAACCCAGTGGTTAGGAGTTATCAATTCCAGAAGGGATCCTTTTGCTTTGGATTTCAAAAATAGCATATCAAGGGCACTGCTCCTCCCGCTGTGTGCCAGCCCATCGCCAAGCCAGATGTCAGGGCACCATCCTTCTCCCTCTTTCTCCACAGCCAACTGGTCAACCCTACCTTCTCTGCATCTCTTGACTTCTCCATTCCTCCCTACCACCTCAACATCAGCTCAGAACCTTCTAAGCACACGGCGTGCAGCCTTTGCTCAGGACTCAGACCTCTGAAGGGTCTCACCCATTATGGGCTCTGTGGGTCTCAGGTCAGAGCCTGGCCGTCACCGGTCCTTTGCCCTGAGGCGTCCCCATCAGAAGGGATTTTTCCCTCATGGACCTGTTAATGGTTACGGCTATGAAAGAAGGTTCAGCATGGAGGAAGCGTGGCTCAGAGTCCCTCAAAGCAGAGTCGGGTGGGAGTCAGGAGGATATTGAGGAAGCAGGGCGTATGTACCTCTCCTGCTTAAATTCTCAGAACACCACGAACTTTTGACTTCGGTTCCCCGCAACCTCCACACCTCCTGGAACACACCCCTCCTTTGGATGCCTGCTAGCCAAATTGTGAGACGTGTGTTAGATGGTCAGTTCAAAGTCTGCCAGCACCAATTATAATTCTTTCAAAACAACTTATGTAACCTTGTGGATATTGCCTTCATAAGCCTGCCCTTCCCCCTCGCGGCAGCATACTCTCGGTGTCTGTTCACTCTGCCTCCTGGATAGCAACCCCGAAAACCCCAAATAAAATTTTCTGGTTGCCTTACAGCCTCCACATCTTGGTCGACAGAGCTTGTGTTCTGCTTCTTCAACTGACTTCACTCACTTGGGGAAACAAAGCAGAGCCACTCCTGTGCTGGCTGTGTATCAGTAGGCAGTTTATTAGCCTCATTGTGCCTCGGTTTTCCCATCTGTGAAATGGGAATGACATTAATTAAGCCTCCATAGGTTTGTTTAGGGGATGATGCAAATTCATGCTTTCAAAGCACTTATAATATCTGGCCCCTAGTAAGGTTTCTACTTACTTCTAATTAGCTCTAATAGCATCAAAAGCAAATGCAGGGGCAGCTGAGTGGCTCAGTTGGTTAATCATCTGACTTTGGCTCGGGTCATGATCTCATGGTTCATGAGTTTGAGCTCCGCATCAGGCTCTGTGCTGACAGTGTGGAGCCTGCTTGGGATTCTCTCTCTCTACCTCTCTCTGCCCCTCCCCCACTTGCTGTTTCTCTCTCTCAAAAATAAACTTAAAAAGAAAACAAATACGGTAGCTGCTTAAGGACTAATGAGCTTCTGGGGTGCCTGGGTGTCTCAGTCAGTTGTGTCTGACTTCAGCTCAGGTCATTATCTCACGGTTTGGGAGTTCGAGCCCCACCTCGGGCTCTGTGCCGACAGCTCAGAGCCTGGAGTCTGCTTCAGATTCTGTCTCCCTCTTTCTCTGACCCAACCCCACTTGTGCTCTGTCTCACTCTGTCTCTCACAAATAAATAAATGTAAAAAAAATTTTTTTTAATAAAATGCAAGCAGCCTTACATCCTTCTTCTGCTCAGGGCCCCTCACAGACTCCCCATTTCACTCGGAATAAAAGTCAAAGTCCTGACAAGGGTCACGGGGACCCTTCGTCAGCTGCCCCCACCCCCTCCGTTGTCTCTCTGGCCTCACCTCCCCTCTACCTGTGTGGCCTTGAGTGAATGACTTGCGGTCTTTCAATTTGCCCTCACTGCCCCAGCCTCAGCTGGAAACCATTAAGAGCGCCCGCCCCAGAAAACAGTGCTGAGTCCTCAGGAACGTAAGCCATGCACATTGCTGAGCGCAGTCCTGACGCTAGCAATACTCAGGGACGTAGCCGTTATTAGTATTATTCTCGCCTTCATCCTGATCTCGACGACCGTCACATCTTAGGGGGTTTGGTTCCCGTGCAAACTGTGGAGCGCTTCTTATTGCCAGTCGATGTGCCTTCTGATTCTGCACGTTCACCTACTATTTAATGTCCCCGCAGCCCCGTTGTCCTTGCACTATCTGAACAAGCAAATCTGAGCAGGCAACACACCTCCTAGGGGCTCCCCACCGGCCTTGGGATCAAATCCCGCTTCCTCATCCCCAGTTCATTCCTTAAACATCGCCGTCTGACTCCTCACCACCACACCCACAGAGCCAGTCTCATGAAAGCATCCATGGGGCGCCTGGGGGGCTCCGTCAGTTAAGCGTCTGACTTCAGTTCAGGTCATGCTCTCACATTCCGTGAGTTCAAGCCCCACGTCGGGCTCTGGGCTGACAGCTTAGAGCCTGAACCCTGCTTCTGATTCTGTGTCTCCCTCTTCTCTCTCTCTGCCCCTCCCCTGCTTGCTCTCTCTCTATCAAAAATAAACATTAAAAAAAAAAAAAACAAATATACTGGAGAAGCCTGACTATGTCCAGTGAACTTGTGCTCTCGTCTCCATCATTGTTGCCAATGCTCTGGGCCAAGGTCATCAGAGCCCTGCCTGGAGCACTGACCTCACTTGCCTCCTCGGGGGCTCCCAGCTTTCCGTCTTGCTCTTCCCATCTCATCGCCACACAGCGGCCAGAACAGTCTGCCTGAAACATCAATTAGATTGTGTGCTTCCCCTGTTGAAAAGTGTCCTACGGCTTCTGTGAAAAAAACAAAATTCAACAGAGTAATTTTATTCTTTTTAAATAAGAAATTTTGTTAAATGTTAATCTATTTTTGAGAGAGAGAGAGACAGAGTGGGCGGAGGAGGGGCAGAGAGAGAGAAGGAGACACAGAATTGGAAGCGGCTGCCAAGCTCTGGCCGTCAGCACAGAGCCCGACGCAGGGCTTGAACCCACAAAGAGCTGAGCTGAAGCCAGAAGCGTAATGGACTGAGCCACCCAGGTGCCTCCAGAGGGAGCTGTTTTGAAGAACTCATGGGCGTTATGCAACAGTCCGTGGAGCAGACAAGCACCCCAGGTATCACGTCGTCGATGGGAGCCCTGAGGAACTGGACAAAGCAGAAGTTCTTTATAGGAAGGAGGGTAGGACACAGTCATTATAAGGAAAAGAGGAGAAAGGATCGATTCGGGAAAGATCGCCGCACCTCCCCCCCACCCCCCCACCCCCCAGGGGAAGGTCAGGGGCTTTACCATGCAGCTTATCTCCTCTTTCTTTCTTTTTTTTTTTTAATTTCTGAGAGAGACAGAGAGAGAGAGAGAGAGAACGAGCAGGGAAGGAGCAGAGAGAGAGGGAGACACAGAATCCGAAGCAGCTCCAGGCTCTGAGCTGTCAGCACAGAGCCCGACATGGGGCTCGAACCCACAAACCGTGAGATCATGACTTGAGCCAAAGTCAGACGCTTAACTGACTGAGCCCCCCAGGCGCCCCTGCCTCCTCTTTCTTTGGGGGATGGAGAAGGTCTGTGTGATGGATTACCTCACTGTGCTTAACAGAAAATTCCTGACTGACAGGTAAAGACCCCTATTTCCGGGGGAGGGTGATAGGCAATTAAGTTAGGTATTAAGCTCCTGTTTTGACTTGGCCTGGCCCAAGTAATGCGATTTTGGGCCTGTGGTTTTCTTTTTAACACTTCCCACTCCGAAGGAAAGTTGTACCTCTTACCTGGGTCTGCCAAGCCCTGCTTACCCCCCACCCTCTCTGCCATTAGTCTCCTAGAGCACCCTGGGGCACCTCGGGACTCTATCCCGGGCTCACTGGTTTGCCTCCATACCTGCTGGGTATCACCCACGTACAGCATAAGCTCCAGGAAGGCAAGGACCATGCTATTCTGGGTCACATTTTGTCCCCTGCATCTAGCACCGGGATGCACACTTCGTAGATGTTCCATAACTATAGTTTGGATGTTTCTGGACACTGGATACTGCCCCTGGGAAGGCCAAAGGAGGCTGAGATCTTGTGATTCCAAGTGTTCGGGGTCCATTCTGTCTTGGTGATGGACACCTTCCTATGCTTAGAGCCTCAGATGCCAATGGCCAAATCTTATTGATCAATTCTTATTGATTTGGTAAACATCAAAATCTCGGTAACTCTTGGGACATCTGGGTGGCTCAGTCAGTTAAGCGTCCAACTTCGGCTCAGGTCATGATTTCATGGTTCGTGGGTTCGAGCCCCGTGTCGGGCTCTGTGCTGACAGCTCAGAGCCTGGAACCTGCTTCCGACTCTGTGTCTCCCTCTCTCTGACCCTCCCCTGCTCACACACACTCTCTCTCTCTCATGAATAAATAACCATTAAAAATTTTTAAGAAAACTCTCGGTAACTCTGTCACACACACAGACACGCACTAACCCTTATCGTACAGGTGTTTGTTCTCACGGGGCTCTGACTGAGCTCTTCATAAAACATGACTGTCTGGACCTCAGCCAGGAGCAGAAAGACCTGAACAAAACCCTTATGTCTTCTTCCTGAGAACACCGAAAAGCTTAGTCATGGGTTCCGGCTGTCCCGGAGCCCTTAGCCCACTGACGCCAGCCCCGCGCCTTCACACCCAGGGGTCATTTAAGCCAATGGAATTATGAGGCGAAAATCCTCGTAGCTTAAGCCCACCTGACTTGCAAAAGTGCTAGTAATGTGAAAACGCCCCCTGCACTTGTAGGACATTCAGGTCTGTAGATGGTCAGGTCTGCTGTGCAGATCACAGGAAAGAGGAAGGGACTGCCCTGAAATTGATTAAGTACTGGAGGAGAAGGAAAAAATAGAAAAATCGAGCACAATTATGCAGAAAACGGTCAAGTCCTCAGTCATCCCTGTTGGGTATACATTTCTCAAACGTTTACAGTCAAGTTCCTAAAATGCAGCTCTAGTGGAGGTCAGGGAGGTTGTTTCCTGCTTTCTCCTCTACGGTTTTGATGGTTTCCTGTCTCACATTCAGGTCCTTTATCCATTTTGAGTTTATTTTTGTGTATGGTGTGAGAAAATGATCTAGTTTCATTCTTCTGCATGTTGCCGTCCGGTTCTCCCAGCACCGTCTGTTAAAGAGGCTGTCTTTTTTCCATTGGACACTCTTTCCTGCTTTGTCAAAGATTCATTGGCTGTACACTTTTGGGTCCGATTCTGAGTTCTCCATTCTATTCCATTGGTCTGTGTGTCTGTTTTTGTGCCAATACCATACTGTCTTGATGATGACAGCTTTGTAGTAGAGGCTAAAGTCTGGGATGGAAATACAAATCAAAACCACCCTGAGATACCACCTCACGCCAGTCAGAGTGGCTAAAATGAGCAAATCAGAGGACTCTAGATGCTGGCGAGGATGTGGAGACACGGGCACCCTCCTACACTGTTGGTGGGCATGGGAACTGGTGCAGCCCCTCTGGAAAACAGTGTGGAGGTTCCTCAGGAAACTAACAATAGAACTCTCCTATGACCCAGCACTAGCACTGCTAGGAATTTACCCAAGGGATACAGGAGTGCTGATGCACAGGGGCCCATGTACACCAATGTTCACAGCAGCACTCTCAACAATAGCCAATGCATGGAAAGAGCCTAAGTGTCCATCAACGGACAAGTGGATCAATAAGATGTGGTTTATCTATACAATGGAATACTACATGGCAATGAGAAACAATGAAATCTGGCCTTGTGTAGCAACATGGATGGACCTTGAGGGTGTTATGCTAAGCGAAATAAGTCAGGCAGAGAAGGAGAAATACCATATGTTTGCACGTATAGGAGGATTAGGAGGAACTTAATGGAGGACCGTGGGGGAGAAGAAGGGGAAAAATAGTGGGTGAGAGGAAGAGAGGCAAACCATGAGAGACTCTTCAACGCTGAGAACAAACTGAGGACTGATGGGTGGGGGGGGAAGGGGGAGATGGGCATGGAGGAGGGCACTTGTGGGGATGAGCACTGGGTGTTATATGGAAACCAACTTGACAATAAACTATTAACAAAAACAAAAGGTCAATAAATTTTGAAAAAGAAGAATGGAGGGGCAGAGGAATTTCTCTAGCAGGTATCAAGACTTGTTAGGAAGTCATAGAAATTAACGTGCTGGGGTACTGACATAGAAACAAAAATAAATAAATAACTGGGGAAACAGAACAGAGTAAACTGCTGAGAACCCACAACAAACCAGTGGAAAAGTAACAGACAACAGAATCAAAGATTTCAGAATGACTGGCTATCCACTTAGAAAAAAATGGAAATCAGATCCCTTCCTTATACCATCCTCAAAAGCAAACTTGCGTTGACAGACTTAATAAATAAAGCAATATTCTCAAATACTGAGACAGTATTTGTGGCAGAACGTCTTTGTGTTATGAGCATAAGGAAAGAAGTCTTAAACGAGACCCAAAGAGTGCCTCCGATCAAGAAAAACATGAATGAGGGGCGCCTGGATGGCTTAGTCAGTTAAGCGTCCGACTTTCGCTTAGGTCATGATCTCGCGGTTCGTGGGTTCGAGCCCCGCGTCGGGCTCTGTGCTGACTGCCAGCTCAGAGCCTGGAGCCTGTTTCAGTCTGTGACTCCCTCTCTCTCTGACCCTCCCCTGGTCACGCTGTCTCTCTCTCTCTCTCTCTCTCTCTCTCCTAGAAATAAATAAAACATTAAAAAAAAAAAGAAAAAGAAAAACATGAATGAACACGGTGTAAGGCTTTAACAGACACAGGAAACAAAGCTAAAATAAACCCCCGTAGATGGGAAGCGTACTGTACTAACTGAAAAACGATTCCTCCCCCATTGCCTGTATATCGATAACAAAGCGAGAGAGAAGCGGACAGAACTCGGACTGCGTGATCAGGAAGAGAACATCACAATGGCTGTTTCAGTCTATGGAAGGATCTGAGCATGTCTACCAACTAGAAAGACACATTCAGACTACAGTGTGGTACAGTGTTATACCCACACAACAGGAAGAAGATGAAGTATCGTAATACCAGCCGTTGGCAAGGCTAAGAAGTAGCAGGAATTCTTCCTGCCCTGCCTGGGGACCTGTATGCTGATACAATGGTTTTAGAGAGCAATTTCATAATAACTGGTAAAGCTATTCCATTTCTGGGCGAGTATGTCAGGAGAGCTCTCACAGGGAGATGAAGCAAGGATGTTCATTACTGCCTCGTTATAGGCTATGGTGGAAAAGAGAAAGAGAAACATCCGGACAGTCTTCTCGGAAAAAAACGATGAGTTCTGACGTTTTCATTCGATGAAACATTACACTCCAGGAAAAGTGATGAACCAGATGCCCATGACTCATCATGCATTGATTGAAAAAACTACTGCCTAATAAGAAAACAGGGGATGGAAGTAAGCCTCCCTTAGGGTATTTGTGTATTTTTGAGATTCTCACAACTTCTTGGAAGCATAAGAAGACAGACTGGAAATCCATCACATCCGTGAAAACGGTTGCTTCCAGAGAGGAAGGAAGAGGAAAAGCCCTGGGAGGGAAACAGGATTTCAACATCATCAGTAACATTTGATTTGCTGTTTGTTTGTTTATGTATTTTTGAAAGAGTACAAACTGGGGAGGGGCAGAGAGAGGGGGACAGAGGGTCTGAAGCGGGCTCTGCGCTGGCAGGAGCGAGCCCGACGTGGGACTGGAACTCACAAACCGCGAGATCATGAGCCAAAGTCGGACGCTCAACCAACTGAGCCACACAGGTTCCCCGCTAACATTTGATATTTTAAAAACTTGAGTGCCTGCTCTACACATTCAATGCAATTCCAATCAAAATTGCACCAGCATACTTCGCAAAACTAGAACAAACTATCCAAAAATTTGTATGGAACCACAAAAGACCCTGAATAACCAAAGTAATCCTGAAAAATAAAACCAAAACGGGAGGGATCACCATCCCAGACTTTAGCCTCTACTACAAAGCTGTCATCATCAAGACAGTATGGTATTGGCACAAAAACAGACACATAGACCAATGGAACAGAATTGAGAACTCAGAAGTGGACCCAAAAGTATACAGCCAACTGATCTTTGACAAAGCAGGAAAGAATATCCAATGGAAAAAAAACAGCCTTTTTAACAGATGGTGTTGGGAGAACTGGTCAGCAACATGCAGAAGAATGAAACTAGATCATTTTCTCACACCATGCACAAAAATAAACTCAAAATGGATAAAGGACCTGAACGTGAGACAGGAAACTATCAACACCCTAGAGGAGAAAGCAGGAAACAACCTCCTTGACCTCCACCACAGCAACTTCTTACTTGACACATCCCCAAAAGCAAGGGAATCAAGAGCAAAAATAAACTGTTGGGACCTCATCAAGATTAAAAGCTTCTGCACAGCCAAGGAAACAACCCATAAAATTAATAGGCAACCAACGGAATGGGAA
This sequence comes from Proteles cristata cristata, assembly GCA_017311185.1. Taxonomy (NCBI): domain Eukaryota; kingdom Metazoa; phylum Chordata; class Mammalia; order Carnivora; family Hyaenidae; genus Proteles; species Proteles cristata. The sequence continues at coordinate 37,496 of JAESUZ010003047.1, read as the reverse complement.
AAGATAGTTGCAAATGACATATCAGATAAAGAGTTGATATCCAGAATCTACAAGGAACTCACCAAACTACATGCCCGAAAAACAAACAACCCAGTGAAGAAATGGGCAGAAGACCTGAACAGACACTTCTCCAAAGAGGACATCCAGATGGCCAACAGACCCATGAAACGATGCTCAGCATCCCTCCTCATCAGGGAAATACAAATCAAAACCACACTGAGATACCACCTTACGCCAGTCAGAGTGGCTAAAATGAGCAAATCAGAGAACTCTAGATGCTGGCGAGGATGTGGAGAAACAGGCACCCTCCTACACTGTTGGTGGGAATGTAAACTGGTACAGCCCCTCTGGAAAACAGTGTGGAGGTTCCTCAGGAAACTAACAATAGAACTCCCCTAGGACCCAGCAATAGCACTGCTAGGAATTTACCCAAGGGATACAGGAGTGCTGATGCACAGGGGCACATGTACCTCAATGTTCATAGCAGCACTCTCCACAATAGCTAAAACATGGAAAGAGCCTAAGTGTCCATCAACAGATGAATGGATCAAGAAGATGTGGTTTATCCATACCATGGAATACTCCATGGCAATGAGAAACAATGAAATCTGGCCATGTGTAGCAACATGGATGGACCTTGAGGGTGTTATGCTGAGCGAAATAAGTCAGCCAGAGAAGGACAAATATCATATGTGTGCACGTATAGGAGGATTAGAAGGAACTTAACAGAGGACCAAGGGGGAGAAGAAGGGCGGAAATGGTGGGGGAAAGGGAGAGAGGCAAACCATGAGAGACTCTTGAATGCTGACAAAAACTGAGGACTGATGGATGTGGGGAGGAGGAGGGATGGGCATGGAGGAGGACACTTGTGGGGATGAGCACTGGGTGTTATGTGGAAACTAATTTGACAATAAACTATTTGTAAAAAAATAAATAAATAAATAAATAAAATAAAAATGATAAAAAAATAAAAACTTGAGTGCCTGGGGCGCCTGGGTGGCTTAGTCGGTTAAGCGTCCGACTTTCGTTTAGGTAGTGATTTCGCGGTTCGCGGGTTCAAGCCCTGCGTCGGGCTCTGTGCTGACTGCCAGCTCAGAGCCTGGAGCCTGTTTCAGAGTCTGTGACTCCCTCTCTCTCTGACCGTCCCCTGCTCAAGCTGTCTCTCTCTCTCTCCTAGAAATAGTAAATTAAAAAAAAAAATAAAAAAAAAAACTTGAGTGCCTGACAAAATATTAACATTTACTGCATCTGGGTTGTGGGTCCACAGTGATGATCATTCTCTCTGTTTCCAGTGTGTTTCAAATACTCTGGGATTTAAAACGCTAAAATAGGGCCGCCTGGGTGGCTCAGCCTGTTAAGCATCCAACCTTGGCTCAGGTCATGATCTCACAGTTTGTGGGTTCGAGCCCCATGTCGGGCTCTGTGCTGACAGCTCAGAGCCTGGAGTCTGTTTCGTATTCTGTGTCTCCCTCTCTCTCTGCCCCTCCCCTGCTCATGCTCTGTCTCTGTCTCTCTCAAAAATAAATAAACATTTAAAAATTTAAAAAAAAAAAAGCAAGGGTAAAATAACCACCTTATTCATCGGAATGACTGAAACCACCCTCCAGCAAATGATGTCACGATTATTCAGTTATTACCTTTTCCCTACTTTCTAACATTACAGTACCTTTTCTCCCCCACAAAGAGTAGAGCTGAACTTTCAGATTTAACACAGAGCCAGAGAGAGCTTTGCTGACAAAGCGATACTCAGAGAGGTTCGGTAATTTCTCGAGAGTAACCCAGCCAAGAAGTGTCAAGACTGGAACTCAAACCGAGGGCTCCAGACCCCTAGCCCAGTATTCTTTGGAAGGGGGGACTTTTGGGGGCTTGCACGGTGCCCGGCAAGGCAGAAGCTGAGACATTTGCTCACAAGGCTCAGAGAAGAGACTGGCTGGGGCCGTGGAGCTGCTCAGGTGCAGAATCTGCAAAGCCTGAGTACCCCTAACCCAACCTCAGCTGCTGGCCAGTGGGGGCTGGGGGTGGGGAGGGCAGGCGTCAGCGTCCCCAGGGTCTGCATGTGGATCCCCTCCAGGTACAGAAGACAGGGGGACATTATGTGACATCCCTACAGCGCCACAGCCTGGCCCTCCTATCTGCTCCCCGAGAAAAGGAAAAGGTCTGGCCCAGAAACGAGGTTGCTGACAGCCTTGATGGTGTGGCATTCCACCAAACGTCCCCTGGCCCTGTGCACCCCCTGTTACCCCCATTTCTCTTCTGTGTGTTCCCTTCACTGGGCGTCTTCCGTCACCTGCTGGGAGGACGTTCCCACCGGGCAGAGTCACCCCTCCACTCATGAACCCGCCTTCCCAGGCCAGTTCCGGGGACCCCTGCCCCCCGCCCCCTCCCTATGTACCCTGTGTCTCCAAGACTTCGCCCCCTCAACTTCTCACCTGTGCTTTGTCCCTCGCAAACCTCCTTCTCCTTCGCTCGGTTTCACACGGAAGGTCCTGAAATGATCCGGCGAGTTCACACGCTCCTGCAACGGATTCCAAGAAATGAACACCATCGTCTTGCTCCAAAGCGAGGAGTCCAACCTTTGCTCCAAAGTTAAGGAATCATGACTGTGAGGTTAGTCAGACACAGCGACCCGATGTGTGCTTTTGATGCTGGAACACTGATCGGGAACCACAGGGCCTTGAGGGCAAACAAAAAGCCCTGTGCTGGGGGTCGTCACCGCCCGGGTCACAGCCACCGGGGACGCGGTGCTCCTGACCGTCGCTGGCCTCCGGAGCCGCCCGCCGCAATGAGCTCTCCCTTCCGGCCTATGGGCCTCGCAGCCTCGGAAACCCGGGAACAAGGGTCCCCTTCAGGGCGTGGGCACAGCCGAGGGATGGCGGCAGAAGGCCTCTCCCCGCCCCCCCAGCCCTGGAGCCCCCCAGCCCCTGTGCCCTCGGGCGCTCAGCGGTCTACGAGCCCAGCAGACACACTGGCCCGGTTCCGTCTTGTGTTTCAACCCCCCCCCACACAATCCGGAGGCATATTCAGAACAAAACAGGCTGCTCCCCTCCAACAGAGACAAAGGGGAGCCTTCAGGAGGTGCGGAAACTTCCCTGAACGTGAGGGTGGAGGTCAGAGGAAGCCCTTCCCACCTGCACTTCTGGGCCCTCAAGCCGAGGCGTCGAGGCGTCGTGGTCACACCCTGGTTGTCAGATGCCGTTTACAATACAGTTCTTTTGTGGCTCCTGTTCAGGAAGAGAAATGGTTACACAGGACCACTCCTGGGCTGGGGCGGGGCAGAGGGGGGCTGGAGGCGCTTCGCCAAGCCCTCCCCCTGCCCCCAGATGCTGTCAGCTCCACCTCCTGGGGAAGAGTAAATAGGATGAACCCACAGACTGCTCGGGATCACCCAGGGACAGCGGGGCAGGGAGGCAGGTGACAGCTTTGGGGAAGCACCGGGAAGGCTCGCCCGCGAGCTGGAGCAAAGCGGCGCAGAAGAGGTTTCTTCTTCCCACGGCGGCTGAACTCTGGGTGCAAACAGAATTTCCTCATCAGCAAGGGGCCCTGAGACCAGGAAGACCCCTAGAGCAGAGAGTCTAGGAAGGAAGCTGAGAGTCAGTTGCAGGGACCAGACAAAGAAGCGATCTGGAAGGGTGTGGTGGGGGGAGGAGGTGAGAGCAGCCAGAGGCGTCCGCAGGACCCAGCCCCTCACCCCACCACCCCCAGAACATTATCAGATGGCTTCGTGCAGGACCAAGTGCCACACACAGGTTAAGAAGATACCCTCTTGAGCCAGAATCCTGGGTTCACACCTTAATTTTTTCCCTTATGAGCATATCTTGGCCTCAGTCTCCACATCTGTCAAATGGGGTCCAAAATAATCCCTACTGAATCAGGTTGTGCCGAGAGTCACGTGAATGAGTGATCACATGGGGAGCCGCCGGAAAAGAGGCCGGCACCCAGAGCGCCATCTGTCATCGGTGACCCTTTGGTGACTGTCAGCCACTGCCTTTACCAAGCTGCTTGGAGGAAGCAGGGAGGTGAGGCCGGAGGGCAGGGCCATCGCCTGCCGAAATGAGTCTGGGAGAGCGGACGCTGCCCAGAAAAGGCCAGAAGCTTTGCCTGGACGTGCTGACCACAGCGGGAAAGCCAGAGCCCCGGAGGCGGCCTGGGGCCGGGCTGCCCAGGGTAGGCTCTGCCCGACGTAATTAATTATAAACAGACGTACACATGGAAACAAGGTTCTCGGCTGGCCGAGCAAATATTTATGTGGGGATTTGGGAAGCAGGCATCAGGGTGACCTTTCTGGGCGCCTTTCTAGAGCGATGGAGGGCTCTCAAAGGTCAAGTTGCAGTGGTATGCACGTGCTTACAAGTCAATCCACTCATCAGCGCCGCCAGTAACTGAAGGGAGAAGCAATGTTGTCTGCCGGCTCCGTCTGGCCAGCAGGCTGCCCCCGCTGGTCGCCTCCCTGGCTGGCCCCTCCAGCCGGAGCCCCACCCACAGCCGCAGGGACCTCCTCAGGACACTGATGTGACCGTGCACGGCTGCGCGGCCCCCAAACCATGCATCCCAGGGGCAGGCTGACGGGAGCTCCTGGGGCCGCGCACGGGACGGGTCACCTGGAGAAGGGCCGGAGAAGGTGAGGAGAACCGGGCAGTCATTCTGGTATCGATCCCCAGGTGACCTGGGCAAACTTTGGCATCACCGTCTCAGATAGAGGATGAGGGGCGGGGGTGGGGTGGGGGGGGAGGGACCCTGATGCAGGTCTCACTGGTCCAGCCAATCTCCTTTGGGGCCCTCAAGTGTGTTCCTTGCCTCTGGCTTGGACAAAGGAAGTGGTCATCAGTTGGGTCGCCACCTCCCATTGACGTGGGGACCGGACTGGGTGGACTGCTGTCCAAGCCGCGGCTGGAAACGTTGTGGGAAGGGAAAAGCACTGCTGCCCTCTAGTGGCCGCCGTGCAGAATGAACCGTGGCCGCTGGAGAGGTGCAAAAAAATCCAGTTAAAGGGGCCGAGTTCCTGCTGTGCACGTGGGACCCTGTGTGCGCAGGGTGGGACACAGCATTGGGTCAGACAGCCCACCCCCTCAGGAATCCCATGCCTGGCGGGACGGATGTGCAGGCTCTCTGGGCACCAGGCGTGAGCACCTTTAGCTATTTGACCTTGGGCACATTTCTTAACATCTTCGTCTCCTTTTCTTCATCATTAAAATTGGGCTAAAAAAAAAAAAACCCATCCTCTTAAGTGCAGGCCGCAGTCATAACTACCTATATCCCGAATACAGTCTCTTGTCACCATCCCACTGCCCCCCTACACCGAGACACTAACATGCCTCTCTGGTCCCTCGCTTGTACCCCAACCCTCTCCCCCAGCTCCGCACTCGCCCTTCCGGACACAGCAGCCAGAGAGGCAGTCTAATCCCTTCAGTGCTGTGTCACTGTCTTCCAGTGATTTTTCATGCCACTCAGAGTAAAAGCCAAAGTCTCCTCCACGGCCCCCAAAATCCTACAAGATCTGGGCTACCCCGTCTGGGAGCTCCTCCTCGCTCACCTCTCTCCCAGCTCCCACTCTGCTCTGGCCGTGTAGCTCGGGTCCCCATCCTGGGCACTCTGTGCCATCACGCCGCCCCTCAGCTTCATGTTGGGACTCATCGGCACACCCCGTGGGACTCGTCCCCGCACCCCGGCTCCCTGTCTGGATTTGTGTCTGCTCCGCCACACCTCCCGCCGTCGTGGTGGGTATTTCACAGACTCACTTCATTGAATGTCTGCGCCCCCACGAGAGGGTCAGCCCCACATAGACCGGGGATTTTTGTCTGCTTTGCTCCCTGCTGTGTCCCCAAGATCTTTTGCAACATGAACAAACTGCAGGCATTCTATAAATATTTGGCGAATAAATGAACAAAGGAGTGATCAGGGTTTTGCTGAGCATAAAATTAGCCAGTCCCGAGCTGGACAAGTGTGAGCTCCTGGTAGTGTTGCTTGTAGTGTAGAAAGTGACAGGATTCAGAGACAGGGGTGTTCTGACCCCTGTGGGGCACATGGGCTCCTGTCTTGGTGCTCCGATGTCAGGAGGGCTCCTGAGAGGAAGTGACAGACACAGGAAGTAGGTTTGGAAATCAGGTGAAGTGCAGGAATCAGGTGAGGGAGCGCCAAGTTCAGAAGCCACAGAAGGGAAAGTTCAGGTGCACAGAGGTAGCGCCGGGGTGCCTGGGCAGAGAGGGTGGGTTCCAGGGAACCCAAAAGAGAGAAGGAGAAGGAGGGTGACCACTTGGTGAGGGGCTTCGAAGGCAGCATTAAAGAGAACAGGCCTGGGGCTCTGGGGTGGCTCAGTCAGCGAACTGTGTGACTCTTGATTTCAGCTCAGGTCATGATCTCACAGTTTGCGAGATCAAGCCCCGAATTGGATTCCATGTTGAGCTTGGGATTCTCTCTCTCTGTCTCAAAATAAATAAACTTAAAAAAAAAATAGAGAAAAAAACTTAAAAAAAAAACCCGCACGGATCTCGTGGGTGGGGGCACGGGAGAGTTTGAAATCTGACACGAGGTGCCAACATGTGGGTTTTCCCCGGCACATCCCCGAGCAACACTCAACACCAGCTGGGCGCCCTGCGATCCAACTCAGTTCCGACACCATCTGCACATAGCGTCAGACCCCACAGGGTAAGGGCTCAGTCCCACGAGACTGTCCCCAGTTCCAATGCCAATTGCAAGCCCAGGTTGTCGTCAGCGCTCCTGACCGCCTGGCCATAAATCAGTGGTTCCTACGACCTTCTCCTTGAGTTCAGTTAATTTACTAGAACAGCTCACAGAACACAGGGTCTGATCGACTCACGCGATTACTGGCTTATTACAAAAGGGTAGAACTCAGAACGGCCAGATGAAGGAGACACGCTGGAAAGGCAGGGGCGGGGCGGGGAGCTTCCCTGCTCCCTCCAGGACGTTCCTTTCCCAGAATCCCCCTGTGTTCACCCACGTGGAAGCTCTCAGAACCCCATCCTTTTGCAGGTTTCATGGAAAGGTTGATTAGACCATTGGCCATCGGCCGCTGCACTTGTTCTGCAGCCCTCTCCCTTCCCTGCAGGCTGTAGGGGGAGGGACTGAAAGTTCCAACCCTCAACCCTCCTAACCCCAAGGTTATTTCCACCAGCAACAGCCCCAATCCTTAGGGTCCTTCTAAACACCACCTCATTAGCGTAACAAAAGATGCCTTTGCTCTTCTGGTAGCTTAAGAAATTAAGAGTTTTAGGAGCCCTGCACCAGAAACAGGGACGAAGACTAAGTACATATATGACAAAGACTAAGTATATGTATTTCTTATTGTATATAAACCACATTACAAGAGGCGTCTGACCACACTTGTGTTCTAGAAAGTTCACTCTGGATGCCATGTGGCAGGTGGAGTGGGGACAGTACTGGAAGCAAGATGACCCTCCCCCCAGAAGGTGGCAGGGGGCGCTGGAGAGTTTAGGAAGGCAACTGGCTGGATCATTTGGTAGAGGGGCAGTTGAGGGGTTGGTAGTGATTCCTGGATCTCATAAGGCAAGGGGATCTGAATGGGGACCCCATGTCTCCAGATGACTTTCTTCACCAACATTTCACCATAACTTTTTGGATTGTTGGCCACTAATATGATTGAAGCCCGTGAAAACCTGTTTTATTCTCACTTAGAAAATAATCCAGAGGGCTTCACCAATATCAGTGTAAATGCATTGAATGGCACTGCCTTGAATGCTGGCACCACCATGGGCCACATCAACAGGGGTAGAGTGGCCAGAATGAGGGAGGTGACGCCCACTGGATATAGCTAGAGCACATGTCCCAGCATGCACCCCAGCCCAGAGGAAGGACCTTCCAGTACATACCCAAATTTTCAGCTGCCAGGAAGATCAGATGTACGGTCTGGGGATGTTCAACCCAAAAACGGGAAGAGTCAGAACAGAATACACAAGAGCTCTCTGTGGCTCGGTGCCTCACTGCCATTTTGGGGTTGGAGTGGTTATTAGCTTTGCTCTGGCTGCTGCCACAACATAGAATTAAGAGGCAGAAATAGAAGTTGCAGGGGGCAGAGTTCCCCTTGTTCTGAAGGACGATCCCCCAGTCAGAGCTGTCCAGAAGAGAAATCGACTGATCTGGGCATGGGGTGAGCCCCCCGTCCCTGGAGTAGTCAAGAAGAGACAAGACATCAACTCTCAGGAAGAAAGTAGGGGGCGTTTCTGCATCTGAACTTGGGCAAGGCAAGCCTCCCTCAGGCAATCTTCCATGACTGCAGATCCAGAAACCTGTGACTCAAATGACCCAAAAAAGACAGACCTGACTGGGACCTGGGAAGTACCCAGTGTGTCCACCCCCGGAGCCTGGATTCCTGCTCTGCGTCATGAAACGTCCTGAACTGTTAGAGCCGCAGGGCAGGAGGCAGCCTGTGTCCACTTGCTCATTGTCCTGGGGATCAGAGGGTCAGAGAGCAGGGAGGCCTTGCACAGGCTTGTACAACTTCTTCACACCTGCCTGCTAGAGCCGGACCCCTTCCCCCTGCCCCTGGATGTCAACCCCCGGCCCCCAGCCCCCGCATGCCCAGCCCTTAGCCCCTGACCCCCTGACCCCAGATGCCCAGCCCCCAGTCCCCAGCCTCCAGCCCCCAGTCCCCAGCCTCCAGCCCCCAGTCCCCAGCCCCAGCCCCCAGGTGCCCAGGCCTCACCCACTTCATCAGGCTCCACTTCTGATTTTTTCAATTAGAAAAAAGGAGGAGGGAAACAGATAAGAGGGTAGATTCTTATTTCCATGTAGGCAATGGGTCCTCACTCTGTCAAAAGTGAGGAGAGGCTGGAGCTAAGATTCAGCAGAAGCAGCCGGAATCCGGCATTCCGTCTCCCTCCCTGGGCTTCCTCGCTTGTCCTCCGCAAGTGACCCCCCGCCCCCACCCAGGCGTCAGCTCTGTCACCTCCAACAGGGTCACACGCACACGCACATCACGGAGCGTCGAGGCCCGCTCGGGCGCTGACAGGCAGACTGGCACGCAGCACCCCAGCGCCCCACGGGCACTGCTCTGCATCATGGAGGCAGGGCTGTGCTGGGGACCAGCCCCTGTGCATTGTGGGATGTTCGGCCACACCCCTGGCCTCCACCCTCTCCGTGCCAAGAGCATCACCAGGGAACCACCCAGTCGTGACAATCAAAAATGTCTCCAGGGGCGCCTGGGTGGCTTAGTCGGTTGAGCGTCCGACTTTCGCTTAGGTCATGATCTCGCGGTTCGTGGGTTCGAGCCCCGCATCGGGCTCTGTGCTGACTGCCAGCTCGAGCCTGGAGCCTGTTTCAGTCTGTGACTCCCTCTCTCTCTGACCCTCCCCTGCTCACGCTGTCTCTCTCTCTCTCCTAGAAATAAAATAAAACAAACAAAAAAATGTCTCCAGATCTTGCCACGTGTCCCTGGGGAGCAAAAGTGTCCTCTGGCTGAGAACAGCTGAGCTGGGCCGAGCAAGATTTCCCTTCCTTGCCTTGTCCCCTGATTATTTTTAGGAACGGAAAAAAAAATAGCATTAACTTTAACGTTGGAAAGTGCGCATTAGTGGGTGGCCCAGGCCCTGACTTGACTTTGCGGGAGCATCACCCACGTGGCCACCACCCATCAACATAGCCATGTAGGCCCTCGGAGTATCCCTGATCCCGCCCAAGCCCCTCCCTTCACAAAGGACGGAAGTGTGGGCCAGAGAGGTTAAGCAACCAGGCTGAAGTCACACAGCAGACTTCTTGATCTCCTTCTCTACCCAGTGCTCTTCCCACTGCCTCTACACGGAGCCTGGGTCCAGCCAGCACCAGTCAGGAGGCTAAAGCATTGGGGGATGCAACAAAGTCCTCTCTGGACGGAAACGAAAGACACAGGCGGAGCCGTATTTTTCATGTTCCAGGGCTGTGAAAATGTGCAACGTGAAAGTTTGTAAAAAGCATTGGCCGGGGCCAGGGCGGTGGAATGAACCACGTGAGCCGCCTCATAAAAGGAAGAGCCCCAAATTGTTTGTTGCTGTTATAAGGGTCATTTTTTCCCCCTATAAAAAGAGTAATTTTCGTTTACAGGGACCCCGGGCAATTTTCCATCTAATTTGATGTTTTATAATGTCTGCAAAGCCACGCAGCCTTAGCTGGCTGTGCGGCCGTTAGACATTTTATTTTCAAATTCACAAGGTTATTGGTTCATCAAGAGCAAAGGAAAAATGCGGCTGGGTTTTCATGGGTCCTGGTGAGAAAGGGGGCAGCTGATGGTCTGCGGGGGCTAGAAAAGAAGTGGCTGCAGGGCCACCAAGCCCACGCGCTTTCCTCCCACAGCAGGCGGGGAAGAAAGGGGGACGGGGGCATCATCCCGGGTGCGACCCCAGAGCCCTGCCCAGAGCCAGGGTCACACAGCCTCCCGGTGGGTCCAGAGCTGCTGACCTGCCCTGCCCCTTGTGGCGCGGGCCCCCCTGCTGACCACCTCAGGCCAATCTTCTGATCTTCTCACGTGACCTTGACAATGGCCGGTGGTGCCAAGACTCTTGTCATCCCTGGTTACGGAGGAGAAAAACGCGCCTGGAGAAGTTACTCCCCGAGCAGGGGGGTGACGCCTTCACCTGAGCATGAGCATCAGACCCTGATGTCGAGGTCCAACCATCCTGACCTTGGTGTCTCCCGCTCTCAGCTGGCTTCAGGACACTGGGTGCCGGCCCCGGGCCATCGGTGCCTACCCCGCCTGTGCTCAGAGTGCTGGGGGCACGGCCCTCACCCCAGAGCTGACATACCCCTGGAGACAGACCCCCTAAAATGAACCCCTGTGGGCAGCTCGTCGGATAAGGGGCCTCAGTTTCCTTTTATGTAAAAGGGGCACAATGTTATCTATTTCACTGAGAAGTTCTGGGGTCTTGGTGAGTCACGCGGGGCGGAAAGGAGCTCTCTGGGAAGATGGGGGGGGGCGGGCTTACTGGGGCCGTCACAGCAGGGGGGTGCTTCCTTCCTGCCCAGAAAGTGAAACCCAGGAGGGGTCACAGGGGTAAGGACAGAGGTGACAAGATAGGAGGAGGGGGACAGAAGGACTACAAGATCGTGCAGGAAAGCTTTGATTACAATTAACCTGACCTGGTTTTTATTGAGCACATACTACGCGCCCAGCCGCAGGGCCGGCTGCTTCGTGTGCGGAGAGCCACAGAGCCTTCAAACTGGGTCCGTGGAGACCATGCTGTAAATTTTGCAGATAAACCTGTGCTGCAGAGGCCGTGCCCTGGACGTCTCCCCAGCCTGAGGGACCATGTCAGGGCTCTGCGTCCTCCCCACCCCACCCCCCGGAGAAGAGGGGAGCAATCAGACCTCCAGTTCCCTGGGACGGCTTCCCGACTCCAGAGACCTTGCTTCTTCAGGGACCATCTCCGTGCCCGGGAACACACACTTGGGAGAAGCCAGGGAGAGATTGCTTCAAACAAAAGTGCTTTTGCTTCTGTTCTGAAAGAGAGGTTGTCCCCGATGAACCCAAGGAAAACTGAGGTCACCCGAGTCCCTACCGGTAGACACGGCTGCATACACTGTCACGAAGGACACAAATGGGATTGTGATGCATACTGGGCTTGGCGAGTTCTTTTCTAAGTGGGTAACTGCACCCCGCGACTCCATGAGTCACTGCTCTGTGCAGACAGGGGTCCGTGCGCAGCCGTAACAGAGCACTTTCTAACCAACCCCCCACAGGTGGACACTCGGGTTGTTTCTGGTATTTTGTGATGATGTAGAAGGCCAATCAGATGGCCTTGTAACAAAGGAGCCCATCCTTACTTGCAGGAACCCTTTAACTGTGGGCAGTGGGGCAGGAAGAAGTCGGAACCCATTGCCAGCTCACGTGTGGAGCACGGTCAGGTGTCGTGGGCCTGAGCCCCTCCCGGCCACCCAGGGGTGGGTGACAGCCCTGAGACCCGGCTTCCACGCCTGTGAAGTGGAGGTGCTCATACCCTTCCTGCCGCTGGTAAGTGGGACCCAGCGGGATAACGGCACGTCCTGGGGACCTCTGTCCAGATCTGCCGAGCGGAAGGCAACGGCCAGGCCCAGCCCCCAGCCAGTAGACCTCGAGGCTGCATGTCAAAGGGGGAGAGAGGCAACATCAAATGCGATCTCAGACCCAGGGAGGAAAGACAGAAGGCCATTGGGGAAAGGAAGGGGGCTGGTGGCTTTGCTTTCCAGGTCACAGCTTGTCACAGCAAGAGAGGAAATGGAAGGTTCTGGTGGCAAAGTCTCTGGTGGCCCTGAGCTGGGGACTGTGTGATGTTCCCTCCATTCCAGGGGTTGGGGGAGGGGGTCACCTGGCTGCGTGTGCTTTCCCGATTCCAGCTGCAAGCCCCCTGAGCGCTGGCATCCCCATATCAACTCCACTTCGGGTCCCCTGTCAGTGAAATCATCAGGGCCACCTTTGAGCTTTATTTTGTGGTAAACGGGATGGTCAGGAACAAATAAATGAGAGACAGTTGAATCTGTCTTTCAGAGAGAGCAAAATCGTTCTGAAGTATGAGATGGTTGTGTCATTCTGGGCTTTCTATTCAATGGAAATAACATTATTTTACTTAAAAAATGAGTGAGGGGCGCCTGGGTGGCTCAGTCGGTTAAGCGTCCAGCTTCAGCTCAGGCCATGATCTCACGGTTTGTGGGTTCGAACCCCGTGTCGGGCTCTGTGCTGACAGCTCGGAGCCTGGAGCTGCTTTGGATTCTGTGTTTCCCTCTCTCTCTGACCCTCCCCTGCTCACGCTCTCTCTCTCTCTCTCTCTCAAAAGTAAATAAACATTAAAAAAATATTAACTGAGTGAAAAAACATGATCATTGTTCGGCCCATCGTGTGCCGCTGGGCCTGGACAGCCTTGGGGGTGAGGACCACATTCTAGAAATTTCTCTACCACCGGAGCACCCCCTGGCATGGCAGGGGGGTGTGTGGCAGAGAAGGAGTATGAGGGGTTGGAGGAATGCATCTTCCCAGCGGGTGTAGAGAGGGGTCAGTCAGGTGCTCTGAGTCAGGCGTGAGGACATGCATGCCTGTTCGGTCATCAGAGATTCAGGGAGTTGAGGGCTGTTGACTCGGTTCCCCCTCAGCTGCTGATTTTTTGTTGCTCTCAGATAAATTACTCAACCTCACCGCTGTTCAGTTTCGCTGTGGGTGAAATGGGATGATGCTTGGGCCGGGATGACGTGTTCCTGTATCTAATTGTACTTAACAAAGGCCACCCCGGAGCTGGGCACCTGGCACCAGTGAGCTATTGATTGTTAGGGAAGCCATGTGGTATTCATTTATTTGTTTTTTAAATTAGTTCATACATTTTGAGAGAGACAGAGAGAGTGTGAGCAGGGGAGGGGCAGAGAGAGAGGGGAGAGAGACAATCCCAAGCAGGCTTGACTCTGCCAGCGCAGAGCCTGATGTGGGGCTCGAACTCATGAAACTGCGAGCTCATGACCTGAGCCAAAACCAAAACTCAGACTCTTAAGCAACTGAGCCACCAGGCGCCCCAGGGAATCCGTGCGTTTTAAGGCACCGGGCTCTGTTTTACTCACGTGTGGCGAGCACACGGACAGAGACAGGGCCGTCCAGCCCGAACAGATCCCTAGAAACTCGAGGTGTGTCATGCCCCTCGGGCTTCCCAAAGAGGCCGGGTCCGGCCGGGAACAGGGGAAACGGGGCGGGATGCAGCAGCGGGAAGAGCCAGGGGGCAAGGTGAGCAGGCTCGGATGGGTTCATCCGAATCATTTCAGGGGCTCTGGGCCACAGGGCTGTCCCCCGTCGGGCCCTGGCGGGATAAGGAGAGTGGGCGACAGTGGCCCAGAATGTGAGCGCCGGGCGGGAAGGGGGTGGCCGCGGGCCCCGGATTGCTTGGGCTGAAGCTGGAGAGTGCGCTCATGAGTGAGCGGTCCGCCACGTGGAGGCCCCGGCCGGCCCGAGCGGGGCAGTGCCCCCCGGGTCAGCAGGACCCCAGCGGTGAAGGCATCAGTGTAGAGGGCACCAAAGCCGCGGTTAATACACCGTGAGGCCCGGTGCGAAACAGGGCTCGGGCGCCAACCGCATGGAAAGCCCAGCCCCATCTCTCAGGAGCTGCTGACTCTCAGCCGGTAACTTAGTGTCCACTACTTGTAACTTGTCCCGCTGTAAAGTGACGGCTGCAGTCGCTACCTCAGGTGGCGCATGAAGCATGGTCAGCCACCCGCACCGATCAACGAGGGCTGGAGAGCAGCCTGACATACACCAGAAGCCCAGCTCTCATTAGCACCTTCCAGAGCCCGCAGAGCGGGCTGCTAACCCGTCCTGCTAACGTGGTGCTGCCTGGGGTGGAAATAAGCCCAGGTTTTTCCCCGGGGATGACCCCCCTCTGCTCATATTTCTGGACCGGGCTCTGCGGGCTGCATCAGCGCTCTCCAGCCGAGCAGAGGGCGCGGGGGCTTGCAAAGCCCAGCGTCTGCGATTCAGAAGCAGAAAGAGGCATTATACAGCGTTGCTTGCCCCAAACGAGGGCTTTATTTTATTATCTACATTTTAGACTCTTTCATATGTCCCCCGAGGTGCTGTCTGCTTGAGAAAATCGCCTCTAATAATGCACATAATAAATCTCTTATGTTGAACATAGGGAGGCATGCGATTTTTAATAATGAAAAATAAATTTTCTGTCTGCTGCCCACCAAATAAAAGAGTATCTGTTGAAGGGATGCCAGGTGGTCAAGGGGCCGCTCTCAGGTCAGCTTTCCTGCTCAGTGGATGGATCTCTGGGGATGAAACAAACGGGCAGGTGTTCCGGAAGGTACTAACATCTGATCCTCGCCCATCAGCACTGGGGTCCTGGCCATCCAACCCCGGGCAGATCCACCCACTCACCCTCTCCCTGGAGAAAACCACACAGGCATACAAACTCTGCGCCTCCTTCGCCCGTGTCCTGAAAGCCACCTCCCCATCCTGCCATTCCTGGGGACCCCTGGCTTCCTGCCTCCCTCCCTCCTTCATTGGACTCTCTGCAAGTTACCACCCCCCAGGAGAGGAGAAGACCCCTGGATGCCCATCCCTGGGGGACAGAGGGGAAGACTTGGGGCGCCCACATCCTACGGCACAATGCAGCAATCAATGCAGCAATCAGAAGCGATGAGCTCAGGGGCGCCTGGGTGGCTCAGTCAGTTAAGCATCTGACTTCATCTCAGAGCATGATCTCATGGTTTGTGGGTTCGAGCCCCGCATCGGGCTCTGTGCTGACAGCTAGGAGCCTGGAGCTGCTTCAGATTCTGTGTCTCCTTTTCTCTGCCCCTCCCCCGCTCATGCTCAGTCTCCCTCTCTCTGTCTCTCTCAAAAATAAATAAACATTAAAAATAAAAAAGAAATGATGAGTTCACTGTGCCAGAGTAACACGTTGATTCTCAACACATGAGGCTGGGGGGGTGTAGGGGAAAAAAAAGTGAGAAGGAGAAAAAGAGAAACAAGGGGGAAGAGAAGAAGGAAGGGGGCAGAGGGAAGGAAAAAGAAAGCGAGATACGTGACCCAACACTTCTTCCAGAACATTTTGAGTGAAGCCAGCAAGCAGCAACACGCGTCTTGTAGGAGCATGCAAGTCAGAAGACACATACGTGGGTGCGCACACACGGGAAGGGAAGTGGGGTGTGCGGCTAACAGGGAGCACATCATTGACAAGAAAGGCTTTCCCCAGCCAGATGGAGCGACGTATCAGGTCACAGGGACCCAATCACCTCAACACCTGCACCTGACGGCCAACGAGAAGGAAAGAATCAGGGGCCACCAAACACACACACACACACACACACACACTCTGCACGTGCCCAGGGCAAATCCTACTGTCAATCGGCCTTTTCCCAGCCACATAAATGAACCCATGTCCTGTGTCCGACGTCGGCCGCGCTGTTCCCTCTGCTGGGAATGCTGTTCCCTCTGCTGGGAATGCTGTTCCCTATCACCCCTCCATGCACTCAGCTTTGCGCCGTCCTTCAGCCGTCTGCTCCCATGCCTGTCCCTCCTCACACACACCGCAGCGTGTCCACGTGTGTCCTGAGTGGACCCAGGTGGGGACTCACTCACGGGCCACACGTCAGACTCGCCCCTGCCCGCCTGCAGCTTGGTGGACGCCCCAGGGGGCAAATCCGAAGGCCCTTCTCGCCCCACCACCCAGCGTCTGCGGCTCAGCTCCTGGCTCCCTCCCCTCCCCCAGCCATGGCTTCCTGCTCCTGCTGCCAAACGTGGGCTCGAGTCCTCAGGGCCACTCCGGCCCCGCTCTGCGCAGTACCGGAGGGGCTCCCCCCCACCTCGGCTGCCCGCTCCCCTGGCCCACTGGCCACAGGGACACCGCAGGGCCCTCCAACCTACCACCCCCCAAATAATCCGCCTGCGCCCTCCCCCAAGCCCACCGCTCTGGCCATCACCACCGACGATGAGATTGGAAACCTGGGTGTCACCTGTGACGTCCAGCCACCAAGTTGCCCTCCTGCCCTAGAGTTGTCTTTGTTGTTCTTTTTGTTTACATTTTGTTAAAGTTGACTTACTTATTTTAAGAGAGAGAGCAGGGGAGGGGCAGGGTGAAAGGAAGAGAGAGAATATCAGACAGGCTCACACTGTCAGTGCGGAGGCTGACGTGGGGCTCGAACTCACAAACTGTGAGATCGTGACCTGAGCTGAAATCAAGAGTCAGATGCGTGGGGCGCCTGAGTGGCTCAGTCGGTAAAGCATCCGACTTCGGCTCAGATCAGGATCTCACGGTTCAATCCCCGCATCAGGCTCTGATGACAGCTCAGAGCCTGGAGCCTGCTGCAGATTCTCTCTCTCTCTCTCTCTCTCTCTCAAAAGTAAATACTAAACATTAAAAAAAAAGTTTTTTTATTAAAAAAGAAAAAGCAGTAGCTTGGGCCTCCTGGGCGGTTCAGTCGGTTAAGTGTCCAACTCTTGGTTTCGGCTCAGGTCGTGATCTCACCGTTGGTGCCCTGCATCGGGCTCTGCGCTGACAGCATGGAGCCTGCCTGGGAATCTCTCTCCCCCTCTGCCCCTTCTCTGCTCTCTCTGTCTCTCAAAATAAATAATCTAAAAATAAAAAAAAAAAGATTTAAGTGCTTAACCGACTGAGCCACCCAGGCCCCTGTATTAGCTGCTCTTGCCTCAGGGCCCACAAGGTGGCGCCTGCCTGTGCTCGGAGCCTCCAGGAGGAGGAAGAGAGGCCCAGGCTCAGGGACCCCCCCTCCCAGGCCTGCGGGGGGCCGTGCCCTGCATCAGCAGTGCCAGGTCAGGGCTCTCATGAAGGTTGCCTAGGCCGCCAGGAAACCCTCACCTGGTCTGCTCACAGGTCTGTGCCCCCAGGTACCCGGCGGGGTCCCAGCCAAACCCAGATGCTCTCAGGTCATGTAATTGGGAAGATCTCTGTACGAAGACTCTGTACGGGTGTGGATGAGGCTTGGGTGAGCAGCAGGGACAGTGCAGAAGCTGGGAGGGGGTCCGTCTAGCCTGCAGGCCTGGGGGCATGGGGCGGGGGGCTCCTGCCTGCAGCCACCGCAGTTTCACGCATGTTCTATCGTGTGGGTGAGGACAACAGCCTGCAGAGAACCGCCGCTGATTGAGAGGGTAGTTTCTTACACTCCCCATCCCAAAAGGAGGGGACACGCCGTGTCATGCCCCGTGGGGAAGCGCCGGGGACAGTCAGCAGACAGAGGGGCTGCCCCCCAGCCCTCTGGTGCCCGGGGCAGGTGGAGAGCGGCCCAGAGTGTGGGGACCCCGTAAGGCAGGTGGCTGGAGGGTGTGGACACTGGATTGGTGGGTTTGAACTTGGAAAGCGCGCCTGTGAGTGAACTGTCCCCCATCTGTAGGAAGTGGCTGGCCCTGGGAGGGGCACTCCCTCCGGGGTAAGCAAGGCCCCAGAGGTCAAAACATCAGAGAGAGAAAGCCAAAGACACGATTACTAACCCGCGCGGGGAACACACCAGGGGAACAATGCCCAGACTCACTCTCCTGCCTTGATGCCTCCTGCTGATGCCACCCATCGGCCAAACCCCGCTGGAAGGTAGGGCGACAGGGTCAGCCTCCTCTTCTGCACAAAAGGAGGGGAGAGGCAGGGGGGAGGGGGAGGAGGATTTTCCTCAGCAGCCAGGAAACTAAGGTCGTGCTCAGGTAAGGGTCCTTTCCTCGTGTTGAAGTCTCCCCAGTAAGGCTTGCTGAGTGCATGACGCAGTCGTCAGAGGTCAGAGAGGGTGTGCTGGAGGAAACCCGTCCTGAACTGGATTCTGAGGGACAAGGAGGCATGTTTCGGCGAGCGCTAGACAAATGCAAGAGCCGATGCAAAGCCACGAGATTAACACAATATGTTTAGCAAGCTGCAGGCGTTGCAGTGCCGCTGGGTTGTGAAATTTCCAGGGAGGAGGGTGGCTGGCGCGTCCTTGACGCCCAGGGACAATCTCTCTCTGCTTTCAGCCATTTCATTCTCTCCCAGCCAGTGTGCAAAGCAATGCGTTCTGGGGCATAAACTGCTTCCACCAGGGGGCGCTACAGAGCAAACAGCCTGGGAAGGGTTGGCCTTTATACCCTGATTGCTTTCATGAGTAGGTGTGATAGTACCTCCTCCTCCTGGGCTACTCACTTCTCAGGGAGGCCCCATAGGTGATGCATTGGAAAGTTCTTTGCAAATCGAAGCACCGACACAACGCATCTCGCAGAGCAGAAAGGAGTCTGGTGTCTGCACGGAGGGGCTGGCCAGGCAGCACCTAACCTCTTCCATCCAAGTATCCAGGGGGATGAGGGAGAACGCCAGGTCCGTTTCCCATCTGTGATCAGCCTTGACTCCAAGCCCACACTCCACACCCAGTTTTCTGGAAAAGAGAGACATAGCCCTCAGGGGCCAAAGAATACAATACCCTTGGATACCCCTGGCTGCGTGAGACTGTCTGAAAGGGCTTTATCGCTGCATACAGCCTCTGCCAATGCCAGACCCGAGTGCTTCCCAGGAAATTCTTGGCTCTGCCTGTGAGCAGCCCCGTCTGGTGGAATTAATTTTAGCCTATATGATGCTAAGGCCGTGCAAACAGAGACATATAAAACAGCACTCCTAAGCCTTTGCACGGCAATAAATAGTAAACGGCGCTTAATTTATGCACGCTGAAAGTCTGCCCCTCTGCAGGAAGGCATAAACCACTCTCCCCACTCCCCCACCCCCCCACGGAGCAGGGGAGCCAAACGTTAAGAGGCTCCCGGGCCTCTTGGCCGAGCTCATGCTCTCTTCCCAGACTCATTCTGTCTTTCTGCTCGGGTTGTGGATTTCCAGACTCCGGCTCCAACCTCCCTCGGGAGGGATGGGGGCAGCCAAGGTGTAGGTGATCCTCACGGGCCGAGCCGTCACGGGCGGAACGGGCTCCTTGGCTCCCCGCAAGCCCACGGGGAAGGGGCGCTTGGAAGGTGTTTGCATCCTGGAGTCACTGGGCCGTAGCCTGTGATGCCGGAAAAAGGCTTCGAGATCCTGCAGCCCCGTCTGAGGTTTCAAAGGCTCTGAACGCCTCAGCCAAGGTCACATGAGTCGATGGAAGGGTTAGACTTGGACGCGAGGGTGGAGGAGACCAGCCCAAGGATGTGGAGTCGGAGAGCTGGGTAAGAAGCCAGATTCTGCCAAGACCCCGCCTCCTGACCTTAAGCAAGTTGTTTGATGCCACTCTTTGCTTTCCCCCTTTGTAAAATCAGTGCCAGCTGCACGGGATCATGGGAGTTCTGGGAAGGAGACAGAGAGGGTCATTGTGACCTCAGCGCCTGGCCCACTGTGAACGCCCAAGACACGGTGGCTACCGCTCTGTGACGTAGGAGTAGGTGCAGGTCTTCGTCTGGCCTCCCCCAGGCAGAAACAAAGGCCGGGCCCGGGGATCCCGGGATGCAGGGTGAGGGAGGGAAGAGCTGAGCAGGAAGGAAGAGAAACTAACAGGAGGGACTGTGGTCGTGGGCACTGCTGGGGCAGCAGGGGCCCGTCCGCCCTGACCCCATGGGAGATGCTCTCCATCTTCATCAAGCGATATTAGAAAGGTGTACAGGGCACCTGGGTGGCTCAGTTGGTTGAGCATCCACCTTCGGCTCAGGTCATGATCTTGTGGTTTGTGGGTTCGAGCCCCACATCGGGCTCTGTGCTGACAGCTCAGAGCCTGGAGCCTGTTTCAGATTCTGTGTGAGTCTCTCTCCCTCTCCGTCCCTCTCCTGCTCATGCTTGTGTCTTTCTCTCAAAATAAATAAACATTAAAATAAATAAATAAAAAGAAAGCTGGGGGAGAAGGCCCAGGAAGGACACCTTCTGGAATTCTAGGGTTCAGGGATCACAAGGAAGATACTTGAGGGCCTGACGTGAGAAATATTCAGGAAGCTGCTAGAAGCTGCTGTCGAAACCCGGTACCTGAGCCTCATAATGTCGGCAGTTTCCCCCGGGAGCAAACACTCCTTCCCCTGCTGCCTCCCAGCCTTGTGCGGGCGCCCCTCACAGGGGAATTCCTGCCGGATCGGAGGGCAAGGGAGTCTGGGAAATACGGCTTGCAGGCTTCGGGAGAGCCCGCTGCCCGGACAGCCAGGTGGCGGGGCTGGTGGCTCCGTAGCTCTCTCCCCTCTCCCCTCCCCCAGCTCCACTGCCAGTGTGATGAGAAGCCTGCTAAAGCCTTAATAATGATAAGATGCATAAGGAAGAATCGGGATCCAAGGAGAACCAGCATAAGGTTTCTGCCTTTAAAAAAGGGTAGAAAAATAAAAAAGAAGGAGGAGGAAGAGGAGCAGGTGGAAGGCTGTGTTTGGGGGTCCCGGGGATGACCCCAGACTCAGTGTCAGTTCACCGGCGTGACTCACAGAACTTGGCCTCTAGTCATCCTCACAGCTTTGATCTATCACAGAGACAGGATACAAAGCAAAACCAGAAAAGGGAAAGGGCACGTCACGTGGGGCGAAGCCCAGAGGGCACCGGCTTCCAGAATCTTCTCCCAGTGGCCACACTTACTTCCCTGGTGTTGTCCACCGGGGAAGACTATTAGGATTCATCATCCAGGGTTTTCACTGGGGACCCGTCATATGGGCACGGAACGTGTACCAAGGTCCCAGAGTTCCCGAGGAAGCAGGTGGTCCACGTTAACTGTGTGGTTTATACACACAGTGAGCCATTCTTACCAGTTCTGGGAACAGCAGGGACCCTCCTGAAATCCAAGACACTGTCTCCGGACCAACCTGATACATAGATCCTGTTGACTCTTCTCTGCATGAAGGGGAGCTGCCTTCACCAGATCTCAACACTTATTGTGACACCGTATGAATGCCAACGGTGTGGCCTTGACCCAGGAGCAAGAATTATACTAACAAAGAGAATAGAGACAATGCCCGAGATAGACACCTGCGCCCCCTATGCAGGTACGAAGCTGGCATTACAAGCCACTGGATGAAGAGAGTATCACTCGAGATATGATTGTGTCACAGTCAGGAGGCCACATGAAAATAAACACAATTAAATCGTTCTCATTCCATTCGTAAAAACATATCCCTCGCCGATAGAAGACTACATAATGAAAAAGAAAACAAATATTTTTAAGGAACATATCATAAATTTAGTGTTGGTGAGGATATCTTAAAACACCGAGAAAACCAGAGAAGGTTCGTAATCGGATTTGACAACGGTTTCTCGGCTGTGACACCAGAAGTACAGTAAGAGTTGGACTTCATTAAAATGAAAGATTTTTGTCCATCAAAGACACTATCAATGGCATGAAAATGGAACCCGGCGGACGGGAGAAAATATTTGCAAATCCCATGTCTGATAAGAGACTGAAACTCAGAATATATAAAGAGTTCCTACAACTCAACAACAGCAGCAACCAACAAAGCCCACGTAAAAACAAATAGGCAAAGGACCTGAATAGACATTTCTCCAAAGAAAACGCACAAATGGCCAATAAACACACTAGAAGGTGCTGAGCACCACTAGTCATTAGGGAAGTGCCCATCAAAGCCACAGGGAGATAAACTACTTCATACCCATCAGGGGCCTGTTATCAAAGCGAAACAAAGAAACAGGAAGTGGCAAGTGTCGAACGCGCGAGGAGAAATTGGAAACGCCGTGTGTGGTGTGAGAAGGTACAGCTGTTGTGGAAAACCGTGTAGCAGTTGCTCAGAAAAATTAAAAATGCAGCCCAGGAATTCCACTTCTGGGCATACACCCAAGAGAAGGAAAGGCAGCGACTTGAACAGATTTGTACACCCACATTTACAGCAACACTAATCTTTTTAGCCAAAGGGGAGAAGCAGTTCTAATGTCCATCGGCAGGTGAGTGCATAAGTAAAATGTGGGCAGCAGATCTAGATAGTTGCACATAGTAATCTATATACGGCCATCAGACAGCCCTGGGGGCCTCGCCGAAGAGTTCTCTGTATATTTTTGGGAGAAATTCTTTTTGTGGCAGTTATGTGTATTTGCAACGATCTTCCCTAAACCGTGCTCATTTCCAATTTTGCTAACTATTGCTGAATTCCTCTCAAGCATCCACATCAGCTACCGTCCCGGCGTTGGGTGGAAAGTCCCACCCACCACGCTGTTGGCACCACCAGACTCCAGTATTGTTTGCTTGTTCAGAAGCAGAGATACGACACCATCATCGCAAGTGCACTTTTATGATTCCCGGTGAGAATGGGCATCTTCTCACGTTCATAAGCCACCTGAATGCTCTGCTCCGTGAATTCTTCTCCCATATACTTTGTCCATGGGTTTTCTATCACATGGATACACAGATGTAGATACATAGAAATTGAATGGAAGATTTTTTAGGCTTAAAAACGAAGGACATCCTCAGTCTTGTTGCAACATGAGGAACCTTGAGGACATTATACTCGGTGACAAAAGGCCATGAAGCCATGGACACTGTGTGATTCCACTTACACAAGGTGTCGGGAGAAGTCAAGTTCATAGACACAGAAAGCAGAACGATGGTACCAGGGCTGGGAGTGGGGTGGAGTTCGTGTTTAATGGGGGACAGGGCTTTGCTGGGAGATGAGAACTTTCTGGAGATGGAAGGTGGTAGCTACAGTGCTTACTGCCACAGAACTGCAGACCTAAATGATAAATTTTACATCATGCGTACTTTGTCACCACAAAACACATGTGTATACAAATCACAGACATGTGAGTCAAAACAACTCCATAGAGGGGCGCCTGGGTGGCTTAGTCGGTTGAGCGTCCGACTTTCGCTTAGGTCATGATCTCGCGATTCGTGGGTTCGAGCCCCGCGTCGGGCTCCGTGCTGACTGCCAGCTCAGAGCCTGGAGCCTGATTCAGTCTGTGACTCCCTCTCTCTCTGACCCTCCCCTGCTCACGCTGTCTCTCTCTCTCTCTTTCCTAGAAATAAATAAAACACTAAAAAAAATTAAAAAAAAAAACAACTCCATAGAAATTTAATGCTTGTATGACAAAAATGCACCATGAAAAGACAAGAAGCCTGGGAAAAGATAATGCAACTTTGAGCGAGCGACCCAACAAATTACAATGTGTTTATTCCAGTAAGAAAATCCATGGACAACTATCCATGGAAAATCCACAATGATATTTTATCACTGTTTCCAGACAAGCAAACAATACTAGAGTCTGATGGTGCCATCAGTGTGGCAAGTGGGAACTTCGCACACCGAGAGGGTAGCTGATGAGGCCACTTGAGATCAAGCAACAGTTAGTGTAAGTGGAAATGTGCACAGTTTAGGGAAGATCGATGCAAATACGCGTAACTGCCACAAAAAAAGAATTCGTACCAAAATTACCTAAAGAAACTTTCAGCGGCGGCCACAGAGGTTGGATCCCACTCGAAGCCTAACGCCACCAAAAAGAAAACCAGAAAACTCCTCTGCCTTCATCTGGAGGATTCCTTAGGTGGGAGGAGATGGGAACGTATGCTTACATCTAGATTAGAATATGTCGGGGAGTCTGGGTGGCTCAGTCTGTTGGGCATGTGGCTTCAGCTTGGGTCATGATCTCGTGGTTCCTTAGTTCGAGCCCACGTGGGACTTGCTGCTGTCCACACAGCCGGCTTCAGATCCTCGGTCCCTATCCCTCTGCCCCTCCCTCACTTGTGCTCTCTCAAAAATAAATAAAACATTAAAAAAAACCACTTCTTTTAGATTAGAATCTGTTTCAGTGATAGATTTTAAACTGCTTGTTACATTGTTAAATACAATTAAAAGAGAGCAAGAAAAGGAATAAATAACCCAACAAGTGGACGACACAGAAACCAGTAACAAGCGATCGTCATGGATCAGCGAATAGTTCTGCGCACTGATGAAGGAAGACAGGAAGGAAGAGAGGGAGGGAGAGGGAACCAAGGCACATTCTCTGGGACCCAGCAGTCATAGCCCTTGGTCCGCACACCAGAGAAATCTTTGCACGAGAGAACACAAATAAGGATATTCACTGCAAGTTCATTTACAACCTCGAGGAAGTGCACACAGCACGCGCACCGCTCAGCCCGGAAATGGAGAGATCAAGAGTCACACACTTGCACCACTGAACAGGACACGGCGGTTAAAATAAAACAGAATCTGTCTGGATCCACAAGCGTGGAGCCCAGGAGCAGGGCTGAACAGGAGGAAAAAACACCCAACACCGTCTCTTACATATGCATTCGTGCATTCGCCGTAACGATATGAAAATCCAGGTGGGAAAATTACCCTCAAGTCAGAAAACGGGTGTCACCAGGGAAGTGTGGGGGGAACCGGCCGGGGTGGGTTGGGGTCCCAGATGTATCTGGAGTGTTTCATTTCTTTTAAAAGTAAAATCTGCTCAAACAGGACAAAGTGTTGACATTTAAAATTCTACTGTGTGGGGGCGCCTGTGCGGCTCAGTTGGTTAAGCATCCTACTTTGGCTCAGGTCATGACCTCATGGTTTGTGAGTTCGAGCCCCACGTCGGGCTCTGTGCTGACAAGTCGGAGCCTGGAGCCTGCTTCGGATTCTGTGACTCCTTCTTTCTGCCCCTCCTTCCCTTGCTAGTGCTCTGTCTCTCTGTCTCTCCCTCTCTCAAAAGTAAACATTAAAAACATTTTTAAAAATAAAAATAAATAAAATTCTACTGTGTGTGGATATTCTACTGCATTCGCTATCAGTACGTTTATTATGTCTGAAAATTTTCAAATAAGAATGAAAAAGAAGAAGAACTCGTTGTCAGGGCTGCCCTCTGACAGGTGCCCAGAGCCTGCACAGGTCACGGGCACCCTCAGGCCTGGAAGGAAACCACGTGCCTACTGAAGAAAACCAAGGAGAGCCCGAAACATGGGCCTAGTAGTCATTCTCAGGCTGCTGGAACAGATCTCTAGCCCAGGCGATTGATCAACAGAGATCTATGTCTCACAGCGATGGAGGCCAGATGTCCCAGCTCAAGGTACCCTCATACCGGGTTCTGACAGGGACTCTCTCTCTCTGGTTTGTGGACAGCAGGCTTCTCCAGGCACCTTGACAAAAGGGAGAGAGAAGCGAGTTCTTTGGTGTCTCTCGTATGAAGGCATTAATCTCAACCTTCATCACCTCCCAAAGGCCTGGCCTCCTGATACCACTGCACTTGAAATTAGGGGTCATCATATGAACTTGGGGAACTCCAATACCAGACCATGGCAGGCCTGTTGACCCCCCTTCTCTAAGAAGCCCCGTTTCCCCCTCTGTAATTCAGGGCCCGCAGGATTGTATTGAGGACCGGATGGGCTGAGCCCTGAAGCTCTCGCACACCCCAAGGGCTCAGCCAACGCTGGCACCTCTGGTTGTGAGCCTTCTGGTCTTACCCAGAGGCTTACCAGCTCTGGTGGCCGAAGGGAAGTCAGACGTGATAAATACTTTCTTTGCTTGTGACCAAACTCTGGGGCTTCTTAACAATAAGAAAATGACCAGCAGGGAACCAGCAGTGACTAATACTTATCGTGCCACAGATTTGAAAACTGAGGCTCAGAGAGTAACTTGCTGAAGGTCAAGCGAAAGACAGAGGAATTGGAGAGAGTCTTCTGCACCGCTCCCTGCCCTGGCTTTGGGACAGATTCTGTTAACATTCTTCAGGTTTCAGGGACTTTTGCTGAATCTTATAACTATGCAGATTTTTCTTCCAAACAAGCTCCTAGAGACCCTTCCGCCTCACCAAGGTCAGGTGACAAGCTCCAAGCCCAAGTCCCTGAGCTGAGATGCTTGTCCCTGACTCTCGTGCAAGGGCCTCCCTGGCCCAGGTCTGGCTCGAGCTCCTGTGAGTCACCAATGGTTGGCTCCCGGTTGTCACTGGGAGGGTGGCATTCGAAAGTTTCTGGCAGGAAGTGCCTGGAAGTGACATCTCAGGGTTCACTTGGGTCCCACACACATGGGGCCTCTGTGACATTGTGCATGAGGAAATGCACCAAACTTTCTGCTGATTTTGAAGGAAAGGAAGTGGTTGTGTTTATGGCTTTTTTTTTCCTTTAAAGATTTCTTTTACTTTTAGAGAGAGTGAAAGTACAAGCTGGGGAGAGAAGGGCAGAGGAAGAGAGAGAATCTTTTGTTTAAGTTTATTTATTTTGAGAGAGAGGAAGAGAGAGCAGGGAGGGGCAGAGAGAGAAGGAGAGAGAATCCCATGCAGGCTCTGCACCATCAGCCTGGAGCCTGATGCGGGGCTGGAACTCACAAACCATAGATCATGGTCTGAGCCGAAAGCAAGAGTCAGGTGCTCAACTGACTGAACCACCCAGGTGCCCCGAGCAGGCTCCATGCTCAGCACAGAGCCCGATGGGGGGGTCGATCCCATGACCCTGGGATCATGACCTGAGCCGATAAGGAGAAAAGAGAGAGGTGAGGTTTCAAAGCTGTCCACAAACATCGAAGATTGGAGTCTGAGTCTTCATTACAGGCGGAATCTGACCTACGTTATCTGCTCTTCTCAAGTAGGTGTATTAACATCAAAAGCCAGTCATGTGGCTTCATTGTCTCTTTCGCTTGTGAAGGCTCAAAGGGCTACAAGGCAAGGATGGCCCTTGTAACTGGCCAGAGTGTCCACACTGCAGTAAAGTACGCCCCCCTCCCAGCCAATCTGCTTATGAGGACCAAGTTGAGCAGACTTTCCCCACCAGCAATGAAGATGAAATCTGTCTGACTCCTGAGTCTATTTTCGAACTTAGGCTCCTCGAATCTCAACCTACGAATAAGCTCTTGTATACAATATGATATGTAAAATGAAACATAAGCCTTAAAAAAACAAGTACTGGTATAGTATGAGTGATCGTCTTTCTACAATATTTTTCTCACATTTCTTACATGTCTGTATTTTCTAAATTTTCTCGTTTTGAGTGTATATGACTTTTAAGAACCAAAGCACAGTTTATTTCAGAGCAGTAGCTGCCAGAGGGTGGGGGTGGAGAAAACGGAAATGTTGGTCAAAGGGTCAGACTTCCAGTTGTAAGGCAAGTTCTGAGGATCTAGTGTACAGCATGGTGATTCTAGCTAATAAAGTGTATCATATACTGGAAAGTGGCTGGGAGGGTGGATCTTGAATTCACCACAAAAAAAGAAATGATAATTGTGGGGTGAATGAATGGAGGTGTCCACTAACGCTATGGTGAGAAGCATTTTGCAGTATATTAACGTATCGAATCAACATGTTTGTGGAATGTTATACAGCAACTATATCTCAATAACACTGAAAAAGTAGCTTATTTGAAAGTTTTGCTCAACATTATTCTTGATCTGAGAACTCCCTTACAACAAAGTTTAGACTCATAATAAGAGGCAAAGGAGAGCCAGGAAGAGAGAAGGAAGAATTTGACGTTCTCCAACAGAGGTCAGTTAGCTATGAACTCTCAGTTGAAAGCCCCTACCAATGTGAAGCTTTGCAAGGGGGACTCCTTTGTAAGAAAAGTCCATTCAGAGGGGCTCTGGGGGCTCAGTCGGTTCAGCTTCTGACTTTGGCTCAGGTCATGATCTCACAGTTTGTGAGTTCGAGCCCCACATCGATCTTTGTGCTGTCAGTGCAGGGCCCTCTTAAAATCCTCTGTGATCCTCTCTCTCTGCCCCTCCTCTGCTCATTCTCTCTCTCTTTCTCTCTCAAAAATAACATTAAAAAAAAGAAAAGTCTGGGGCGCCTGGGTGGCTTAGTCGGTTGAGTGTCCGACTTTCGCTTAGGTCATGATCTCGCGGTTCGTGGGTTCGAGCCCCACGTCGGGCTCTGTGCTGACTGCCAGCTCAGAGCCTGGAGCCTGTTTCAGTCTGTGACTCTCTCTCTCTCTGACCCTCCCCTGCTCACACTGTCTCTCTCTCTCTCCTAAAAATAAATAAAACATTAAAAAAAATTTAAAAAAAAAGTCTATCCAGAAATTTACTTTGTTTTTTACAAAGTTTATTTTCAGCATATTAACGTGGCAAATCCTGACACGTAATCTTTTCTTAGGCTTTGACAGCCTATAAATGTGTTAGTTAGAGAAGGTTAGACAGCAAACAGCCTCCACGCGGAGTGGCCCAAAGCAGAAACAGAAGTATGTCTTGCCTTCGGAGCCGGCCATGCAGTTCAGGCACAGCATGAGTAGGAGGTGGGGCTGGGAGTGCCCGTATTCTAGGAAGTCACTCAGAGACCCAGGGGACCAAGGTTTTGCCCCTCCAACCAGTGGCTTGCAAAGTTGCCTTGGTCATCTTCATTCCAGGCTGTAAAAGGGGGAAGAATGAAGGCCCATGAAAGATTTTCAAGGGCCAAACTGGAAATGGCTTACATCACTTCTGCTCAAGTCCATCTGGGGAGAACTCCATGGCTGACCACCTCCTAATAGCAAGAGGCTGGGGAGGTAACCTCCACCAGGGAGAAAGAGAAACATATCTTGAAATGTCACCAGCACTTTCTGCCTAAGTTTACAAAGCTAAAAATAATACTTGGTCCCGTTGACCAAGTTACATAATTAAACATCTTCAAAAAGTTTGAATTCCATTTATAAATAGCTTCTTGGTTCACTTTTAAGTGTTTTGCAGGTCTGACAAACCTTCATGAGAGTGAAGTAATTCTTTTTTTTCTTAAGTTTATTTATTTATTTTGAGAGAGGGAGAGCATGAGTGGAGGAGGGGCAGAGAGAGAGGCATAGAGAGAATCCTAAGCAGGCTCCACCCTCGGAGCTGAGCCCATCGCAGGGCTCGATCTCACAATGGTGAGACCATGATCCGAGCCAACATCAAGAATTGGATGCTCAACTGACTGAGCCCCCAGGTGCCCTGTGATGTCATTCTTATAAATCAAATAAATTTAAAAACAATTAATTCATAATATACCTAAGACTTACGAGATTTCTACTTAAAGTCACAAAGTGTAAATCAATTTATTTAACTACACGTTTAATTGGAGCTAAAAGACTGTGCCACTCTAGAACACCAGATTCTCTTACTACCAAAGTTACACAGATTTCTTAATATGAAAAAAAAATTATATATATAGTAGACTTTTATCCTTTTAAGTAAATTTGTAGGATCCTGCAATTTATTTATTACATATGGTGCTGTCCCCTTGGTCATACTTTGCACCTGACCCACTGGGAAATGCCAGGACTCAAGTGTGGTTATTGACCTGGAAGCAAGGAGAGGTGGTTGAAGGGGGTCTTGAGAAGGATCAGCAGCCCCTTGATTGGCAACTGCCATGGGAAACCTCATGGAGCAGCAGGCAGTAAGAGGTAGACCTCCTTCAATAAGGGAGGAAAGGCTGCTTCTATTGATAAAAAGGGGCTCAGCAGAGTTTATGGGTTCAGGGTCATCACTGGAATCTGCCCATGTGGCCATATTCCAATTCTTGAGGCCCCACGCTTTCCCAATCAGTGCCAAAACTTCAACATAAAGTAATAAAAATGGCAACATATGTTCACAAATATTTATAGCAGCTTTTTTCATCATAATCAAACCTGGAAACAGCCCATGTGTCCACTAAAGAGAAAACTGGTAAACAAGGTATTTACACAATGTTAAGTACTCAGTAATTAAAAAAAAAAAAAAGAACTACCGATACCCCCACTAAACATAATTGATCTCCAAAGTATTAAGTGAGTAAAAGAAGGAGGCTTATACAAAATAATTCATAATGTAGGATTCCATTTATATGGCATTCTAGAACAGGCAAATCTAACTTATGATAGAAAAAAACAGGTTGGAAGTGTGGGGTCACAGGCCAATCAGGAGGGAGCATAAGGGAGCGTTTTGAGGTAATGATATATATGTTGATAAGGTTTTGGGTTACACAGGTGAATGCATTTGTCAGAAGTCAGTGAGTGGATACTTAAGATGTGTGCATTTTGTCGTATGTATATGTTATACCAAAAAAAGTAAAAATTAATGTTGAATTAGACATGGTATGCCTACTAATACATTTACGGAAACAGTACATATGTCTGTAATTTACTTTGAAACACATCAACAAATTCAGATGGATTTATGGATAGAGAGAGAAATGGGTATATGGGTGTCTATGTGTTAAAGCAATAGTCGTAAGATGTCAATGGTGGTGGTGAGAGTGGGTTGTTCCTTGTAAAATTCTTTCAACTTTTCTGTATGTTTGAAGATAATTATAAAAAGTGTGGTATTTATACAATGGAATACTACATGGCAATGAGAAAGAATGAAATCTGGCCATGTGTAGCAACATGGATGGACCTTCAGGGTGTTATGCTGAATGAAATAAGTCAGGCAGAGAAGGACAGATACCATATGTTTGCACATATAGGAGGATTAGGAGGAAGTTAACGGAGGACCATGGGGGAGAAGAAGGGGGAAATATAGTTGGGGAGAGGGAGGGAGGCAAACCATGAGAGACTCTTGAATGTTGAGAACAAACTGAGGGTTGATGAGGGTGGGGGGCAGGGGGGTGATGGGCATGGAGGAGGACACTTGTTCGGATGAGCACTGGGTGTTATATGTAAACTAACTTGACAACAAACTATTTTCTTAATTTTTTAATTAAATTTAAAAATAAATGTAAAAAAGAATGCCCTCACTAGACATGTTCAAGAGAAAGCTATAAACAGCTGACACAAAACTGGTAAACTAGTAGCTCTGAATTTTGTACAAAATATAACAGAATAAGACAAAGAGATGAAATAGAAGGTAATGGACGTAGATGGCAGAATGAGAAGTTCTAGCATAAAGCTCCAGAAGGAGAAGAGAGGAAAAGGAAGAAGAAATATTTATAACAAATATATATTATATATAATGTATGATAAGTATTTTGTAATAAAATGTCTAAGAAATTCTCAGACTTGATGCAACACACAAACTCTCAAGTCCAGGAAACACAAGAGATTGTAAGATAATTTAAAAGAGAGAGGGAGAAACTTCCCTTTCTAGGCATGTTATAATGAAATTGCAGAATATGAAATATGAAAAGGGAGAGAAAGAGAGAAGAGTAGGGAAGAAGGGAAAGGAGGAACGATCTTAAATCATCCAGAGAAAAAGGACAAATTATTTACAAAAAATATGATCTAGTCTTATAAGAAACTTCTCAATAGCAAAAACAGAGATGACAAGATAATGGAACAATATCTGCAGAGTACTAAGAAAAAAACGACTCAACCAAGCCTCCCATTCTAGCTGAAAAATTGCTCAGAATGAGGTGATATAATGACATTTTCAGACATACAAAAACTGAAAGAGTTTACTGCAAACACCACTGGAAATTTACACTCACTACTGGAAATTTTCAATAGTGAATTTCAGAAGAAAGGAAAATAATCCCAGAAAACTAATTTCAAATCCCAGAAACAAGGGTGAATGTGTAATGAAAGCAAGTTTAGCTCCACCTGCCACCTTGACTCTTGCCAAGTGATGTAACATATTCACAGGCTCTAAGAATTAAAACACGGACATCTTTAGAGGGCCATTATTCCATCTAACCTGGAAAGAATTCCAAGAAGTGGCACAGGAAGGGATGATCCAGGGGGAGTCCAGTGGTCACTGTGGGCTGAGGAGGCTGAGAGTCTAGGAAGGCTAAAACTACCAGAATCCACAGAGAAGAGCACCAAAGAGAAGGGAGCCGCACAAAGCGAGGAGCCTGGAGATCAACAATCTTTACTTAAACCTGGGTCTGCACATGCATGTAAGGAGACGATGGAATAACTACCAGGAAGAATTAAAAGGGGAAATCCCTGGGGCCCACAAAAGTCCAAGAAGACCTCCTCTCCCCCCGAGTCAGAGTGACAAACCTTATATTTCATAAAACACGAGGTAGAGAATTTAAAAAGCCTTGATTCTGATGGGAAGAAATTTGCATTGGATTAAATTATGATTTGGTCCCACCTAATAAAGCTTAAAAGGTTTACTTAACATAATCAAACTGTCTCCAGGTAACTTACCCATAACCCGAAAGAGATCTCCAAAAAATTATATATAGGAATATAAAAATATCCAGCATTCAACAAGATAATGCCACAATGCCTGGCATCAAATATAAAATTACCAGACATGCAAAGAAACAAGAAAATATAACACATAATGAACAGAAAAATCAATCAATAGAAACAGACCCAGAAATGACATTGATGATTAAAGCTAGTACATCAAAACTGTTATTATAACTATATTACATATGTTCAAAACTCTAGAGGAAAGATTGAGCATACGAAGAAGCAACATAAAAGATATTGTAGGGGTGCCTGGGTGGCTTAGTCGGTTAAGCGTCCGACTTTCGCTTAGGTCGTGATCTCGCGGTTCGTGGGTTCGAGCCCCGCGTCGGGCTCTGTGCTGACTGCCAGCTCAGAGCCTGGATCCTGTTTCAGTCTGTCACTCTCTCTCTGACCCCTCCCCTGCTCACACTGTCTCTCTCTCTCTCTCTCTCTCTCTCTCCTAGAAATAAATAAAAATTTAAAAAAAAGATATTTTAATGGACTCCAACTGAACTTCGACAGATGAAAACTATAATGTCTAAGGTGAAAAACACACTGGATAGAATTAATTGCAGATTCGATATTGCACAGGAAAGTATTAGTGAAACTTATGTCATAAAGACAAACTATTCAAAGTGACCCAAAGAGAAAAAAAGACTTTAAAATTAAGAAGATGTATAATTGGAGTCATGAGAAAAAGAAAAGACAGAAAAATGGGAAGAAAAATTATTTGAAGAAATAATGGCCAAAAATGTAAGTTTATTAAAAATGATAAACCCACAAATCCAGAAGCTCAGCACATCCCAAACACGAGATACCTGAAAAAAATGACACTAAGGAACTTCATGAACTCATTTCCAAATGAAGATAAGGAGAAAACAGTAAAAGCAGCTAGAGGAAAGAACACAGGTCACATACAAAGAACACAAGATAAGGCTGATAGACGACTAGTCAGAAATAATGAAGCCATTAGACAGTGGAGCAACTTCTTTAAAGTACAGATAGAAAGGAACAATTAGGCTAGAATTCCATAGCCAGCTAAAATATCTTTCAAAATTGAAGGCAAAATAGAGACATCTTTAAACCTACAAAACTTCGAAGAGTGCATCAATAGCAGACCTACTACAATAAATATTACAGGAAATCCCTTGGACAAGATGATAATAGTATCAGATGAAGTCTGGATTTACGCAAAGAAATAAAGAGCACTGGAAACCATGACTAGGTAAATAAATATGAAAACGTTTTCTACTTTTATATACATCTTTTAAAAGATATCTGTGTATTTTGTGGCTTATAGCATCTGTAAAAGTCAGACATATAGCAGCAATAGAACAAAGGCTAGAAAGGTATAGAAGTATACTGCTGTGAGATTTCAGTGCTACACACAGAATGGTATAATATCACTAGAAAGTAGTGATATATTAAATATGTGTAAAATAAACAACTAAAACAACCATCACAGCATACATGTGCAGGTACACACACACACACACACACACACAAAGTGTACCTGTTAAGTCAACAAAAGAGATTGAATCATTGAAAATTATTTTGAATCATTAAAAACACTTTAGTCCAATCAAGGCAGAAAAAAGAGACAAAAGAAATGCTGAATAAATAGGACAAATAGAAAATAAATAGTAAGTTAAGACCAATAATATCAATAAAGAAAAGAAATGTCAAATGCTCTAAACACACCAATTAAGAGACAGAGATTGTCCAATCAATGAGAGACTCCTGAATGCTGAGAACAAACTGAGGGCTGATGGGGGTGGGGGAGAGGGGAAGGGGGAGTGGGGGAGGGCACTTGTTGGGATGAGCACTGGGTGTTATATGTAAATCAACTTGACAATAAACTATTTAAGAAAACACACACACACACACACAAAAAAAAACAAAAACAAAACTGTAAAATCTAACTACATGCTTCCACCAACTCCTGCCCCAATTAAAAACAACAACTTTTAAATATAAAGATGCCAAGAGGGTTAAAAGTAAAAATAAATAAATAAATAAAAGTAAAAAGTGAAAAAGAAAAGATTCACAATGCCAAAACTAATTGAAAGAAAGCTGGAATGACTATATTAACATCAAACAATGTAAATTTTAGAGCAAAGAGTATTACCAAGGACAGAGAGTAATTTCATAATGATAAAGGAGTCAATTTATCAAGAGTGGGTGACAATTCTAAGCATTTATTCACCAATCATAACAGTTTCAAAACACATTAAGCAAAAATTAACAGAACTGAAAGATCAAGTAGAGGAAATCCAACAACTACAGTTGGATCTCTGTCTCCATAAATGATAGAAAAAGTAGAGAGAAAATTAGTAAAATTATCAATTGCTTGAACCACGCTATTAACCAGCTCAACTTAGTTGACTTTTAGAAAACACTCCAGTTAATAACAGCAGAACACACCCTATTTTTAAGAACACGTAAAACATTTACAAGATAATCCACATTCTGGGCCATAGATTGAGTTTCAATAAGTGAAAAGTATTCACATCACACCAAGTATGTTTTCTGACCATAAAAAAATTAACTTAAGGATCAATAACAGAAAGATATCTGAAAAATCCCCAAATATTTGGAAGCTAAATTATGCACTGCTAAGAAGCCAAAGGGCAAAAGAAGAAATCAAAACAGAAACTTTAAATATTCTGAATTGAATAAAATGAAACATATATATCAAAAGTTCTGGGATGCAGCTACAGCAATACCAAAGCAATACTAAACACAAAATGTCTATATTTAAAAAGAGTAAGAGGCACCTGGGTGGCTCAGTTAAGCATCCGACTCTTGATTTTGGCTCAGGTCATGATCCTAGGGTCTTGGAATCAAGCCCCATGTCAGGTTCCGTGCTGAGTGTGGGGCATGCTTAAGATTCTCTCTTTGCCTTTCTCTCTCCTGTTCTGTCTCTCCCTCTCTCTCTCTCAATGAATAAAGTAAGTAAATAAGTTCTCAAGCCAATGACCTCAACTTCCACCTAAGGAATCTAGAAAAAAAAAAAGAGAACAAATAAAACTAAAGTAGGTAGAAGAAAAGAAATAATAAGGGTCACAGTGAAACCACATAAAAACAGAAAGCTGGTTCTTTGAGAAGTTCAATGATGAAGAAACTGATCTGACAATAAAAGATAAACTCACACATGAGTTACCAACATCAAAAAGGAGGGGGAATCACATCACTACATATTCTACAGAGAGAGGGAGGCAAACCATAAGAGATTCTTAAATACAGAGAACAAACTGAGGGTTGATGGTGGGGGGGAGAGGGGAAATGGGTGATGGGCATGGAGGAGGGCACTTGTTGGGTTGAGCACCGGATGTTGTATGTAAGCGATGAATCACAGGAATCCACCCCAAAACCAAGAGCACGCTGTACACACTGTATATTAGCCAACTTGATAATAAATTATATTTTTAAAAAGATTCTACAGATACTAAAAAGAAAATAAGTAAATATCACGAACAACTTTATGCCAGTGAAGTTAACAACTTAGATGAAATGAACAAATTCCCTGAGAGACACAAACTACTAAGCTCTCTCAAGAATAAGTAGATGGAGGGGCGCCTGGGTGGCTCAGTCAGTTAAGAGGCCGACTTCATCTCAGGTCACAATCTCAGGGTTCGTAGGTTTGTGGGTTCGAGCCCGGCATCGGGCTCTGTGCTGACAACTCAGAGCCTGGAGCCTGCTTCAGATTCTGTGTCTCCCTCTCTCTCTGCCCCTCACCCATTCATGCTCTGTTTCTCTCTGTCTCAATAATAAATTTAAAAAAAAAACATTTAAAACAGGGCGTCTGGGTGGCTTCGTCGGTTAAGCGTCCGACTTTCGCTTAGGTCATGATCTCGCAGTTCATGGGTTCGAGCCCCGCGTCGGGCTCTGTGCTGACTGCCAGCTCAGAGCCTGGAGCCTGTTTCAGTCTGTCACTCCCTCTCTCTCTGACCCTCCCCTGCTCACGCTGTCTCTCTCTCTCTCTCCTAGAAATAAAAAATAAAAAAAAAACATTTAAAAAAGAATAAATAGATGGCTTGAATGGCCCTATATCTATTAAAGAAATTAAATCTGTAGTTAAAAATCTTTCCACAAAAAATATTCCAAGCCCTGAGGGCCTCCCTGGTGAATTCTACCAAACGTGGAAGAAATAAATAATATCAATTCCGTATAAACTCCTTCAGAAAACTGAGCAGGAGGGAATATTTCCTGATACCAAAACTAGACAAAGACATTCCAAAAAAAGAAAACTAAAGGCTGATATTCCTTATAAAAATAGATGCAAAAAAATATTTATACAAGGAATATGTTTGCTTTGAACATTTTAAAAAACCAACGTAATTCTCACTAACAAAATATAAAGGAAAAACACATATCATCATCATAAATGTATGAAGCACATTTTATAAACTCCAACATCTATTTCTGATTTTTAAAAAACCTTAGTAAATTCTGTATGTGAGAACTTCCTCAATGTGTAATGGGTGTCAGTGAAAAATTACAGTTAATATCATAATTAATGGTGAAAGATGTAATGTTTCCCCCCTATAAGGAAGGACAAGACAAAGATGTTTGGTTTCCTCTCCCTTCAACTCAACATTTTGCTAGAGATTGCAACCAGTGCAATAAGGAAGTAAAGGAAATAAATGGTATCCAAATGGGAAAGGAAAAGGTACAACGGTCGTGACTCACAGATCGCGTGATCGTCTATGTAGAAAATCTGATGGAATGCTGGCGAGGATGTGGAGAAACAGGCACCCTCCTGCACTGTTGGTGGGAATGGAAACTGGTGCAGCCCCTGGAAAACAGAGTGGAGGTTCCTCACAAAATTAACAATAGAACTCCCCTATGACCCAGCACTAGCACTGCTAGGAATTTACCCAAAGGATATAGGAGTTCTGATGCCGAGGGGCACACGTACCCCAATGTTCATAGCAGCACTCTCAACAATAGCTAAAACATGGAAAGAGCCTAAGTGTCCATCAACTGACGAATGGATCAAGAAGATGTGGTTTATCTATACCATGGAATACTACATGGCAATCAGAAAGAATGAAATCTGGCCATGTGTAGCAACACGGATGGATCTTGAGGGTGTTATGCTGAGCGAAATAAGTCAGGCAGAGAAGGACAAATACCATATGTTTGCACGTATGGGAGGATTAGGAGGAACTTAACAGAGGACC
>JAESUZ010003044.1:0-68118 GCA_017311185.1 Proteles cristata cristata | reverse complement strand
GGTGAAAGGTCAAGCTCTTGAGTTTTTCTTAAGACATGACACATAGGGATAGACAGATATGAAACATGAAATATTTGAGGGCTCGTGGCTCACTTCTAGCTACGATTTTGGGTCAGTGAGTGGAAACTTTACAGGCTATTCATGAATGGGACAGAGCTTTTCAGCTCTTTTATTTTTCATGTATTAGAAAATCCTCATCAAGATCCCACATGAGTCCTCCAACTTCAACTCCTGGCTCTATGGGAGTTAAGATTCCATTCCCTAAAGTGCACAGTAGTCCCAGAAGCCACTAATTCAACTCTTTACTGCTTTTTGCTTATGACATGTGATGGTTTTTCCATCTAGGCTTTCAAGTTTTTTGGTATTTATCCAGATTTTCTATAAGGCTAAAGGGGAAAGAAGTGATTCCCACATCTGACCAAACCCAATGGCAAATTCAAACTTTCAGATTACATACAAACTAAAATAAATTATGAATACTTTCAAACATACCATACCATATAGGAAATAATTTTAATCAGAGATGCAGTCCTTAAGAAAGTTAAATGATAGTAATTTGTTACCATATTGTGTCACTTCTGTCTCCAAAAATGTTCAACATGTTGTAAATGGCACTGAAGCATTATCCCAATTCCTTTCCCCCATTCTGTCCTCTTTCTCAAAGGAGCTATTTTCCTGTATTTGAAAATATTCATTCATTTGTTTAAAAAAAAATAATGTGCCCACTGCATGTTATCATAAGTAGGATTTTAAATGAAAAGTAGTATATTTTTCAAAATACAAAATTAGTGAGAAAAATGGCATTGATTTACATTTTTTCCGAAGCTTTTTCATACCTGGCCTAATAGAGGATAGCTCCTATCGGCTTCTGCACTCACTGTGTAGTGACAGGGAGTTTTGGTAGAGGTATATGAGGAAGATACAGCAGCCTTATACAAATATGTAATCGTAAAAGGAAGAGTATTGTAATAGTATTTTCAGTTAATTGTAGGTATTCTTCTTTGCTACTGTATCAACACTTGATA
This sequence comes from Proteles cristata cristata, assembly GCA_017311185.1. Taxonomy (NCBI): domain Eukaryota; kingdom Metazoa; phylum Chordata; class Mammalia; order Carnivora; family Hyaenidae; genus Proteles; species Proteles cristata. The sequence continues at coordinate 67,093 of JAESUZ010003044.1, read as the reverse complement.
AATGGGAGGTTCTTAAAGATCAGCGATGATGTGGAATCTGATACCATACAATGAACTTTTTATCCTCTATTTTAATGTCTTAGAGGATAAAAAGTTTTATCTTGCAGTTTGAATTGATCTTTTACCCATGTGTGACCTTGTCACACAATGCTCTGGTTATTTGGAAAATATTGGCTCACTAAGTTATCTGAGTTATGTGTATTTGACAAACGTTCAGGCACTGCATTATATGCAGTTGACACACTCTCGTTATGTCTTTCTGTCGGTCTGACACTACGGCGTCATTGGTCTCATCATATAAGAGGCTTAACACATGGAGAAGAAGCTGTTGAGCTCACCATAACAGACACAAATTTTTCCATAATTCTTACATTTGCTTGAAAGTCCACATATGTGAGACAATACATGCCAAATACCCAACTCTGAATAATCAGTTTCAGTTTATTCTTTCAGATTAAAATGGCAATTCACGGGACGGCTGATTCAGCTCCACCGCAGACCAACCACACAAACACTTCCTCTCAAGGCAACCGTTGTACTTGGGGACGCAGACGTCCTTCACCTTCTGCCTCCCATTTCATCACACAGAATATTAAACAAATGCGTCGTCAAGGCTTGATATTTAATAAAATAATTTTACTACTTTATCAAGGATATTCTTTTATCTAGAGTTTTGTCTACAACTTTCTTTGCATATCTTGAGGTGGACATATTAAAATTTTTTAAAATTTTTTTTATGTTTTATTTATTTCTAGGAGAGAGACAGCATGAGCAGGAGAGGGTCAGAGAGAGGAGTCACAGACTCCGAAACAGGCTCCAGGCTCTGAGCTGGCAGTCAGCACAGAGCCCGACGCGGGGCTCGAACTCACGAACCGCGAGATCATGACCTAAGGGAAAGTCGGACGCTTAACCAACTAAGCCACCCAGGCGCCCCTAAAATCTTTTCTTTGAATCTCCAGTCTGTGGGTTCAAGCCCCATGTCAGACTCTGTGCTGACAGCTCAGAGCCCAGAGCCTGCTTCATATTTTGTACCTTCTTCTCTCTCTGCCTTTCTCCTGCTCATTCTCTCTCTCTTTCTCTCTCTCTCTCTCTCTCAAAAATAAACAAAACATTTAAAAAAGTTTTAATGTTTATTTTCTGAGAGAGAGAGAAAGAAAGAGCATGCACCAGGGGAGCAGGGACAGACTGAGACACAGGATCTGAGGCAGGCTCCAGGCTCTGCGCTGTCAGCACAGAGCCTGATGTGGGGCTCGAACCCACAAACCGTGAGATCATGACCTGAGCCAAAGTTGGTCACTCAACATACTGAGACACCAGGGTCCCTGCCACTCTTTTCTGGCCTGCCAAGTTTCTGTGGATAGGTCTGCTACAAATCTGACCTGTCTTCCTTTATAGGTTAAGGACTTTTCTTTTCTCATGCTGCTTTCATAATTATTTCCTTGTCTGTGTATTTTGTGATTTTGACTATGATATGCCTTGGTGATGGTCGGTTTTTGTTGAATCTAATGGGAGTACTTCTTGGATTTTGATGTCTGTGTCCTTCCCCAGATTAGGAAAGTTTTCTGCTATAATTTTTTTTTAATGTTTTATTTATTTCTAGGAGAGAGAGAGACAGCGTGAGCAGGGGAGGGTCAGAGAGAGAGGGAGTCACAGACTGAAACAGGCTCCAGGCTCTGAGCTGGCAGCCAGCACAGAGCCCGACGCGGGGCTCGAACCCACGAACCGCGAGATTATGACCTAAGGGAAAGTCGGACGCTTAACCGACTAAGCCACCCAGGCGCCCCAGTTTTCTGCTATAATTTGCTGATAAAAATCTTCTGCCCCTTTCTCTCTCTCTTCATCTTCTTGACTCTAATGATTCTGAATGTATTCCTTTTTAATAACTCACTCAGTTCTCCAAGCTTTGTATTGATATCTTTTGCCTTTGTGTCCTTCTTTTCTTCCTGCTTTATTAGTCTTCATAATTTTATCTTCTAAATTGCTGATTCACTATTTTGCTTCATCATGGCATCCATTTGAGATTGCATCTCGGTTTTAGCATTTTTAATTTCATCCTGAGTAGATTTTATTTCTTTTATCTCTCTAGAAAGGGATTCTATGCCCTTTTCAACCCTAGCTAGTATTCTTATTATCATGATTCTAAATTCTAGTTCAGATATCTTGCTTATATCTGTGTTGATTAAGCCCCCGCCTGTCTTTTCTTCCTGTTCTTTTTTGTTGTTGTTGGAATGAATTCCTTCCTTTTGTCATTTTGGAGGAAGAAAAAAATTAATAAAGTAAAATTTAAAAATTTAAACCAGACAAAAAGTCAAATGAATGAAGTTAGATCCTTGGTGTGTTTTGGTCTGCTCGTTGAAAGGAGCTTGGTACAATACAGAAAAAAAGGGAAAGAAAAGAAAAGAAAGAGAAAGAAAAAATTGAAAATTCAAAAATTAATAATAGAATAAAATGAAATAAAGTGAAATAGAATAAAAATGTTTAAAAAATACATGGATGGACCTTGAGGGTGTTATGCTGAGCGAAATAAGTCAGGCAGAGAAGGACAAATATGTGTTTGCACGTATAGGAGGATTAGGAGGAACTTGACGGAGGAACAAGGGGGAGAAGAAGGGTGGAAATGGTGGGGGAAAGGGAGAGAGACAAACCATGAGAGACTCTTGAATGCTGACAAAAACTGAGGCCTGATGGATGTGGGGTGGAGGGGGGATGGGCATGGAGGAGGACACTTGTGGGGATGAGCACTGTGTGTTATGTGGAAACTAATTTGACAATAAACTTTGTAAAAAAAAAAGTTTAAAAAATAAAAAATAAAGTAAAAAAATAAAAGTAAAAGTTTCTCTTTCTGTATCCAAGAATGAAGAAGAAAAGAAAGAAAAGGAAAAATATTTATTTATTTATTTATTTTTTACAAATAGTTTATTGTCAAATTAGTTTCCACATAACACTCAATGCTCATCCCCACAAGTGTCCTCCTCTATGCCCATCCCTCCCTCCCCCCCACATCCATCAGGCCTCAGTTTTTGTCAGCATTCAAGAGTCTCTCATGGTTTGCCTCTCTCCCTTTCCCCCACCATTTCCCCCTTCTTCTCCCCCTTGTTCCTCCGTCAAGTTCCTCCTAATCCTCCTATACGTGCAAACATATGATATTTGTCCTTCTCTGCCTGACTTATTTCGCTCATCATAACACCCTCAAGGTCCATCCATGTTGCTGCACATGGCCAGATTTCATTGTTTCTCATGGCCATGTAGTATTCCATGGTATAGATAAACCACATCTTCTTGATCCATTCATCTGTTGATGGACGCTTAGGCTCTTTCCAGGTTTTAGCTATTGTGGAGAGTGCTGCTATGAACATTGGGGTACATGTGCTCCTATGCATCAACATTTCTGTATCCCTTGGGTAAATTCCTAGCAGTGCTATTGCTGGGTCCTAAGGGAGTTCTATTGTTAGTTTCCTTAGGAACCTCCACACTGTTTTCCAGAGGGGCTGTACCAGTTTACATTCCCACCAACAGTGCAGGAGGGTGCCTGTTTCTCCACATCCTCGGTAGCATCTAGAGTTCTCTGATTTGCTCATTTTAGCCACTCTGACTGGCGTGAGGTGGTATCTCAGTGTGATTTTGATTTGTATCTCCCTGATGAGGAGGGATGCTGATCCCATTCACAATTGCACTAAAAAACAAAATACCTAGGAATAAACCTAACCAAGGATACGAGAGATCTGTATGATGAAAACTAATTGAATTTAGAAGACAGTGCTGTACAGCTTCCTCTAGTGTTTGTAACATAGTATTTATATGTTCCCTCAAGTAGTGAGTGAGAGTTCAAGTTGCTCCACATTCTGCTTTTTAAATATTTATTGTGATAGAAAGAATGCACATGAGCTTGGGAGGGGCAGAGAGAGAGAGAGAGGAGGGAGGGAGAGAGAATCCCAAGCCAACTGTGTTGACAAGCACAGAACCCAATTTGAGCTTGAATTCACAAACTGTGAGATCATGACCTGAGCTGGAAGCAAGAGCCTGATGCTTAACCCACTGAGACACCCAGGCACCCCTGCTCCACATACTTCCTCCCTTTTTCCCTCCCTCCCTCCTTCCTTTCTTCCCTCCCTCTCTTTCTTTCTTTTGTTCTTTTGTCCTTCCTTCCTTCCTTCCTTCCTTCCTTCCTTCCTTCCTTCCTTCTTCCTTCCTTCCTTCTTCCTTCCTTCCTTCCTTCTTCCTTCCTTCCTTCCTCTCTCTCTCTTTCTCTCTCTCTCTTTCTTTCTTTCTATCTTTCTGAGAGTGCATACTCAAGCAAACAGAGGAGGGGCAGAGAGAGAAGGAGAGAGAGAATCCCAAGCAGTCTCCATGCTGTCAGCACAGAACCCTATGCAGTGCTCAATCCCATGAGTCATGAGATCATGATCTGAGCCCAAATCAAGAGTCAGAGGCTCAACCAACTGAGCCATGCAGGCACCTCTGCTCCTCATTCTCAACTTGACTTGGTGTTTTCCATCCTTTTTATTGGGGATTTCTGGTGAGTGTGTGGTGGTGGTATCTTCTTGTGGTTTTAATTTGCATGTCCCTGCTGACTAAAGAGGTTAAACACTTTTTCATATAGTTATTCTCTACAGGTATATTATCTTGTGTAGATTATCTGTTCATGTCTTGTGCTCATTTTTCTATTGGGTTACCTGTCTCTTTCATGTTGATTGTAGGAGTTATGTATTCTGTTCAGGAGTCCTTTGTCAGATGTGTCCAGTAATATCTTTAACTTTGTGGTTATCTTTTATTCAACTAATGGTGGGTCCTGAAACATAGGAGATTTTAATTTTAAAATGCTCTAATTTATCAATTTTTATTTTATAGATAGTGTTGTTTGTATCTTATTTAAGAATCTTTGCTAATCTTTGCCACTATTCTCCTATATTTTCCTCGGCAGTGGGCAGTTGCATAGCGCCCTCTGGGGCTCAGATCTTCCCTCCCAAGGAGGGCAGGTAAAACCTTTCAGGTTTCAATATTTTACCTTTAAATATGCTCTCAATGAAGACTTGACTTTTATCAGGTGAGAGACAGATCAAGATGTTTTTCCTTCCAAAAGTTGGATATCCAATTTGTCCAGCACCATTTATTGAAATGTTTATCTTTCTCCTGCTACATTGCAGTGCAAATATCCAGAGGAACCAGTCACATGACTGGAATCTTGAAACTTTCAGTTTCATCACTGCTGTCCCCCGACTCCCACCTCTGGAGAGGGGCGATGGGCTGGAGAGTGAATCGCCAGCGCCCAGTGATTTAATCGATCATGCCTATGTAATGAGGCTTCAATAAAAACCCAAAAGATGGAATTCAAAGAGCTTCTGGATTGGTGACACCACCACCAATGTCCAGAGAGAGCATAGAAGCTCCATGCTCCTTCCCACATATCTTGCCCTATTCGTCTCTTTCATCTGATTGCTGCTGAATAATAACCAGTAATCTAGTAAGTAAATTATTTCTCTGAGTTAAAGATATTTTAGCAAATTCGTTGATCCCAAAGAGGGGATTGTTGGAACCTCCTATCTGTAGCTGGTCTGTCAGAAGCACAGGTGACAACTTAGACTTGTGATTGGTGTCTGAAGTGAGGGAAGAGCAGTCTTACAGGACTGATCCCTTAACCTGTGAGATTTGAAGCTATCTCCAGGTAGACAGTGTCAGATTTGAGTTGAATTATAGGATACTCATCCATCTGGTATCAAAGAATTGCTTGATGGTGTTGAAAAAAAAATATGCTGTCAAAATTGTAGAACTTAAGTAGACTTTGGGTCTCACAATTACATTTTCCCTTCTGTTGACATCATCACCACTCCTGTTCATAAACATGATTAAGATGCTTGAGACTTTTGCTGTTAAGGAATGAAGAAGAGATGAGAGATAAGGAATCACAGGAATAAAAGACAAGATGGAGTTTTCCAAAGACAAAGTCTGACTTCTTGCACAGAAAAGAAATGCAGGAAAAAGGCAAGAGAGGTAGTTTTGATTTGATGCCCAAAGGACAAAAATCTCCCCAGAGCAAAAGAGAGGAATCTTGTCATTTCTGTGTGAATGTCAGTGGTTATGTGCAGAGGAACTGTGGGTCATAACTGAAGTAGTGGGAGCTGTAGGCAGCAGAGCATCAGGTAAAGGGTGGCCTCACTCAGGACATCTGGCGTGGGAGTGGTGCATGTTGTCTTCCATAAATGACTTGCAGGCAGCAGGCTCCTTAGAGAAGTTCAGAGTTCAGAGACTATGTCTGGATGTGTTCTAGAGAACATAAGAGTCCCCACTGGGCCATAACTGGGTATATGTGGATAAGGCTGGGACTGTGGTCCCATGTCAGGCAAGTTGAAGGATCTGATTTTGCAAACTTCCAGTATTACTGTTACTGACCTTATCTGTTGCCAAGGCTGCTGTGGTTTGGTGAACATTGGGTTACATATACATTTCTTTTCTCCATCACAGATATATGAGCTCATTCTGAGCTGGATATATGTACTAAACACTCCTGTATCCCCCATAGGATAATGTCTTGCACATGGTGAAAGGAAATTCCCAGTTTCTTTTTTTTTTTAATGTTTATATATTTATTTAGAGTGAGAGAGACTGAGAGAGTGCACATTATGTGCATGTGTGTAAGATTTGGGGAGGAACAGAGAGGGGGGAGAGAGAGAATCTCAGCAGGTGCTGCGCTGTCAGTTCAGAACCCAACATGGGGCTCGATCTCATGAAGCATGAGATCATGACCTGAGCCAAAATCAAGGATCAGTCATTTAATCGACTGAGCGACCCAGGGTCCCCTCCCAGTTTCTACTTTAATGTCCTAACCAAAATTAGCTCGTCAACCTCTGGAAGGCTTTCCCTAAGAGGAGTCTTCCCAGAGCCCCATGCATGTCCTTGTTCCTCAGGCTGTAGATGAAAGGGTTCATCATGGGGGTCACCACAGCATACATTACTGTGGCTACCGAGTCCTTCATGGAATAGGTGTGGAGGGGCTGCAGATATACCATACAAAGCGTCCCATAGAAGAGGGAGACCACAGCCAAATGAGAGGCACAGGTGGAGAAGGCTTTGTATTTGCTAGAGGCTGAAGGTATTCGAAGGATGGCCCTGACAATCCAGACATAGGACATGATCATGAACCCTAGTGGGGCAAGGAAGATGAAGGATCCTGTAGCAATCAGCACTGTGTGATTGACTTGGGTGTTGGAACATGCAAGCCTCAGCAGGACATACATCTCACAGAAGATGTAATGGATCTTCCGGGACCCACAGAAGGTCACCCTGGTCATGAGGAGGGTGTGGGTGAGGCCATAGAGGACGGAAAGTGCCCAACACAAGGTGAGGAGCAAAATGCAGAGTCCAGGGCTCATGGCCGTGGTGTAATGGAGGGGGCGGCAGATGGCTACATAGCGGTCATATGCCATTATCACTAAGATGAGGTTGTCCAGGGCCACCAAGGAGACCAGGAAGTAGAGCTGTGTCAGACACCCCGCATAGGAGATGGCTTTGTTCTGAGACTGAAGGCTCACCAGCATCTTGGGGATTGTATTGGTGACAAAGAAGAGGTCAGTGAAGGAGAGGTTAGCCAGGAAGAAGTACATGGGCGTGTGCAAGCGGGGATCAAAGCTGATGGCCAGGATGATGAGCACGTTTCCCACCACCGTGACCAGGTACATGGACAGGAACATCCAGAACAGGACCTTTTGCTGCTCAGGACTCTCTGAGAGCCCCACGAGCAGGAACTCGAAGACTCCACTCTGGTTGCTTCCATGCATTTCCCCAACTCTCTGCAACATCAGCACCACCAAATGTTCACTTAATGTATTCAACTGAAGAAAGACATTTAAATAAGCAAAATCAACTGTTTTCTTAGCATTATAAATATCATAGGCTAAATGTTATAACTTTTCTTTTTTTGGATAAGAGAGAATGCAGTGACATACAAAAGCTGTTAATAACATGGAAAATTTTTATGCAATTTAGTAATTTCAGCAACTTCTAATCTGACATATTCCATACTGTAGGAATAATGTCCATGTCTTATTTTAAATCATATCGTTTTACAATTTTCTTGAAGTGCTTAGGATTAGTACGGTATAGTATCATATTGTAGAGATTTAAATGATATTTAAAACAGATACATGCAGTATAAGAAATTGCTGTTACACAATTGGACGAAGGCAAAAAAGTAGAAATATTGGAAAGGAAATGGAAAAATGATCATTATTTGCTAATAGGATGATGTACTTGGGAAACCTAAAGCAATTGACTAAAACATTGAAATGCATTAGAAATAAAAATGAATTTGAATACACTTCTAGTCTGAGTTCTGACACTTTTATCTGTGAAACTTTGGGCAAATTACTTGAGCTTTTTAAGACTCCATTTCTTTTTTTTCTTTCTTTCTTTCTTTTTTTTATTTCTAGGAGAGAGAGAGAGACAGCGTGAGCAGGGGAGGGTCAGAGAGAGAGGGGGTCACAGACTGAAACAGGCTCCAGGCTCCAAGCTGGCAGTCAGCACAGAGCCTGACGCGGGGCTCGAACCCACGAACCGCGAGATCATGACCTCAGCGAAAGTCGGACGCTTAACCGACTAAGCCACCCAGGCGCCCCAAGACTCCATTTCTTAATGTGAAAACTGGGTTGGGGTGAGAATAAAATGAAGCAATTAAGAGCTGACTTGCAGTGAGGACTCAAGAGATAGTTATTATTATTGTTGTTGTTACTATTATTATTATATGTAAGAAACAATCAGGAATAATAAGTTTAAAGTATAGTGTGATGAGGTGCCTGGCTGGCTCAGTTCAGAGAATATGCAGCTCTTTTTTTTTTTTTTAAGTTTATTTACTTTGGGGGTTGAGGAGTGGGCAGAAAGAGAGGGAGGGAGAGAGAGAGAATCTCAAATAGGCTCTATACTGATGCAGGGCTCGATCCCATGAACTGTGAGATCATGACCTGAGCTGAAATCAAGAATTGCCACTTAACTGATTGAGCCACTCAGGTGCCCTGAGCGTGCAACTCTTGATCTTGGGGTTATGAGTTTGAGCTGCATGTTGGGTGTATAGATTACTTAAATTAAAAAAAAAAAAAAATGGGCACCTGGATGGCTCAGTTGGTTGAGTGTCTGGCTCTTGATTTCAGCTCAGGTCATGATCCGAAGGTCATGGGATTGGGCCCCGTCTTGGGCTCCAGTGAGAATGGAGCCTGCCTAAGATTTTCATTCTGTCTCTCTTAAATAAGAAAAAAATATATATGTATATAAAATGTGAAACAACCCATCCATATTATCAACAAACAAATCTATGGATTAAAATATGGGGCGCCTGGGTGGCTTAGTCGGTTAAGCATCCGACTTTCGCTTAGGTCATGATCTCGCGGTTCGTGGGTTCGAGCCCCGCGTCGGGCTCTGTGCTGACTGCCAGCTCAGAGCCTGGAGCCTATTTCAGAGTCTGTGTCTCCCTCTCTCTCTGACCCTCCCTTGCTCATGCTGTCTCTCTCTCTCTGTCCTAGAAATAAATAAAAATATTTTTAAAAAATGTTAATATTCAGGTAGGGTATTTAAATTCTTCACAGAAGTATACAGTGGAAACTTAGTAAGTGGAAAAACATATCAAGATTCTAATTTTACTGAAATAATCTAAAATTTAAACTATTCGAAGTAAAACTTTGAATAAGATTTAAAAAAATATCTATGTTTAACTTCAAAATGATAATGAAAGCAAGCTAGAAAAATGTTGAAAAAGAGAGAATAAGGGGACTTTCTCTGCCATATTTAAAGGGCTATAAAACTGTGTGGGACTGGTGCTGGAATGAACAGATCAAAATGGAAATGGAGAGAAACTTCAGGTACTGACCAAAGAACATGTAGGATGTAGTTGATTATTACAGTAGCACTTTTATTGGGGGAAAACTTTTGTATTTATTCAGTAAGTGACATTGAGGCAACTGTCTATTTTGGGGGAATATGAGATCAATATTTTGTTTTTTACAGACACATTTCAGCCATACAAAAGGTTAAAATAACTTAATGTGCCTTTTTCATCTCAAAAACCTAAAATATAAGAAATAAATACCTTAAAAAAATAATAATAAAAAGGAGGACATATACATAAGTTACCTTGAATTCCACTGAATAGAGATAAATAACAATGGTGCACATTTCAATGATTGGATTATCTGAGATGTGAGGGATGAAAAAGACCAGGCTATGAAGTCTAAATCAAAGAGTATGATAGGGAGTTGCATGTGCAAAGCACCCGAGGGGGCCTTTGTTGCAGGTAAGGAGTTAAACATCGGTCAGTATGGCCCAGTTGAAGATCAGAGTGGGATGTGGGATTATGCAGGTGAGCAGGGGGCAGGTCCTGCAGACCCTCGTTAAGATTTTTAAATTTTATCCTAAATGCAGTAAAAAGCCTTAAAAAGTTTAAGCAGAAGAGTGTATATTTATTTAGCAACTATTCTATTTGTATTTTACCAACAGTGTTTTAATAATTAGCTATGGATTTTCATTTTTAATCAAATGCTTTTTCAGTGCCTATTACACTGAAAGCTTTGGTAATACTGAACCGCACTTGCATTCCCAGTATAAAATACTGAAACTGATTTGTTTTTTTTTTTAATGTTTTATTTATTTCTAGGAGAGAGAGAGACAGCGTGAGCAGGGGAGGGTCAGAGAGAGAGGGAGTCACAGACCGAAACAGGCTCCAGACTCTGAGCTGGCAGTCAGCACAGAGCCTGACGCGGGGCTCGAACCCACGAACCGCGAGATCATGACCTAAGCGAAAGTCGGACGCTCAACCGACTAAGCCACCCAGGCGCCCCTGATTTGTAATTATTTTTAGACTTTATAGTCATTTTTATGAATGAAGTTTATCTGTAGTTTCTTTTTATGTGCTATTCTTATCACTTTTTAGATTTTTTTTATTTTTAAAGTTTCTTTATTTTGAGAGAGAGAGAGAGGATGAGTGGAGGAGGGGCAGAGAGAGAATGAGAGAGAGAAAATCACAAGAAACCTTGGCCCTGTTAGCATAGAGCCCAGCACGGGGCTCTTTGGAATCATGATCTGAGCTGAAATCAAGAATTGGATGCTTAACCTACTGAGCCACCAGGTAGCCATGATCAACTGATTTTTGACAAACACATGCAGATTACACAGCAGGGACAAGATATTTTTAACAAATAGTGCTGGGCCACTGGCCACATGCCAAAGTTGGACTCTTCTCACATGCCCTATATAAAAGTTATTTTGAAATTGATCAATTTGAAATTGAATGTAAGAGTTAAAACTATAAAACTCTTAGAAGAGAACCTAGAGAAATTTTGTGATCTTGGATTTAGTGAAAGGTTCTAAGATATGACATCAAAAGCACAAGCAACAAGAGAAAAGCCACATTCATAAGAATGGCATTGATAGCAGAAAACAACGAAAAATTGTAAAAACTATGAAACAAAAATTATGAAAAATCATGCCATATTTTACATTCATAAAAGTCAAATACCTCCCACATCACCATAATACAGCAGTAAAATAGTAAATAAACAAAAAATGCCAAAAGGGAAAAATTCTTGACACGTGTGTGATAGACAAAAGCTTACTATGCTTTATAGAGAAATAGCTTTTTTTTCTTTTTTAAAGTAGGCTTCACACTCAGTGCAGAGTCCAGTGTGGAATCCAACATGGGGCTTGAACTTTCAACCCTGAGACCAAGACCTGAGCTGAGATCAGAGCTGGATGCTAAACCAACTGGGCTGCCCAGGCACCTTAAGAAATAACTATTTTAAGTCAACAATAAGATTATCAACCCTCATTGGAAAGTAGCAACAGACGTGAACAAAAAAGATTCACAAAACAAGGTCAGAGTCAATAAACATATGAACAAACATATAGCTTTACTACTTATCAAAATATGGGATGAACAGGCAGTTTTATATCTGATGAAATGAATGATTATAACTTTCTAGAGGGAAAGTTGACATTCCATGTCTTGAGCTCTTAAAAAGGAGATTGCTCTGAGCAATCTCAGTTTTAGGAATTGATCTTAAAATATAATTAGGTAGAAACATAGGCATGTATGTATAAAATGTTTATCAGGAGCTTGTTAAAAATAATTAAAAAAGGGCACCTGGGTGACTCAGTCAGTTAAGTGACCAACTCTTGATTTTTGGCTCAGGTCATGACTGAGCCCCGAGTCAGGCCTTGTGCTAATAGCATGGAGCCTGCTTGGGATTCTCTCTCTCCCACTCTCTGCCCTTACCCTCATCCCCTGTGCACGTGTGATCTTTCTCTCATAATAAATAAACATTAATTTTTTTAAATAGTAAAAAAGAAAAAAGAATCAATTGAAACTCCTATCATTACAGATACATTTCAAGAAACTGCACAAGTCATACAATTAAAGGCACACAAATCACAGATAGGTATGTTTTCCACATATATGTATGTTTATGATAATTGTTAAAATGTAATTTATTCCTACTTGCTAAAGTAAAAAAGTGGCCAATTATGCTTAGGTGATATTGGTTGTATCTATTTCTAAGTGTCACTGTGAGGAGGAAACAAGGAAATGCATGTAAAGTACATTGCACTGGTCAAGCACCTTCCCTGCCGCACAATGTGCACTTTCTAAATTACAAATCTTACCCTGTGGCCTCCCTACAGTAGCAGAGCTCCCCATTTCCTCTGGAATAGCCCATGATTGCGACTGGGTGGTCAGAGTCCCAGGATCCCTCTTCCCCAGCGGATCTCCAGCTCTCTCTACTACAGCAACGTCTCATGGCTTATATTTTCTAAGTATGCACATGCTTTGCCTTTGTCCTTCATACGCTTTCCTTTTATTTTACTGAATTTTAAATGAATGTTTTTTCTATTCTGTGATTCCATTGTTATCCTGGCAAGATCCAATATAGCTCTCCAGCATCGCCTGCTGGTGGCATCTCCTCCTGCCACAGAGGTACCACTCCAAGCTCTCTGTTGTTTCCTGGTCTTTACATTCATCAGGACACCCCAATCCCTCATTTTGCTTAGCTGTGTGTTCTCCCAGAAGGCTTGTGAGAGACGTGAGAGCAGGGATGGTATCATTTTCTTCCTGTATCCAAAGGACGTCTCACAGGGCCAGGTATGGCATAAGGATTAGGTAGCGAGGATCGAACTGAACTGTATAGAATATTAGGCATTCAGTGCATTTGAGCTTAATGGATAGGGACGAGTCATAAGCCCAAGAGACTTAAATGAATAAGTGACACTATGGATAAAAATGTAGTTGCTTGGATAATCAGCCAGTCTGCCATGGGTCTGTTTGGCGAGTTCAGGCTGAACATGATAAGTTTCCAGTAGCAGTAGAAGGAGCAAATGTAGAAGTCCTTCCCCATCATGGAAGATATTCAAACAGTCTCACAATACAGTGGGCTGAATTGTCAATTCAAGCACTTAGTGGAGGTAGGTGATGGTTCATTTCTCTTTTAAACTTAAGATTCCGAAATACAGACTAATCATGTGCTGGTCCTTTGGCATTTGAGTTAAATCAGGAGTGATCCTTAGGACATTCTTTTTTTGTGTGTCCACATCTATTTGTTACTCAGAGAGTTCTGCTAAGTCTCTACACTGTGACTGAGCTCTTTTGTTTCTGAGTGTGTAAGTTAGGCTTCAAGTTGAAGAGGCTGCTTGCCTCTCAGGAAAGCAAAGAGTTTCAGTGAACATGGGCACTGATAGGCTCATCCCAGAGACCACTCCAAGACCCCCGAAGTGACCCGAGGATGAAAAACAGCACCATGGCAATGGCCTGAGTGTCCGAGTCCTGAGCACTGGCCACCATCTCTGTTTCTGTCATGGAGACAAAGGTCTCCCACCTCCTGACACCTCATCAGAAACTACTTCCTCCCAAAGTCAGAGGACACCCAGAGGCCATGATAGCTGTTTTCTAGCCCTCAAGGCAAGTGTGCCCCACACTTTAGTGTTCATCAGAATCATCTGGAATACTTTAAAACAAAAACCTGCTTTTCTGGCCCCCTTCCTGGACATACTGCTTATGTTTTGAGAACCAAGTCCTTTTTAACAATCACCTGGTGATTCTGATGGTGCACTTTGGAGAATCCTGTTCTGAGTCTGTAATCGGTGTTTTCTGAATACTTGTGTGGCCAATTAGCCTTAGAACACAAGGCTCTCTGCAGTGTGGCTGGGTGGAGAGGGGAGAGAATGGGTGGTGGGAGGCAGTAACCAGCAAGGGCTCCAGACTCAGCATTAGAAAACTGTCCTCTCCAGATATCATATGTTTGCAAGTATAGGAGGATTAGAAGGAACTTAACTGAGGAACAAGGGGGAGAAGAAGGGGGGAAACGGTGGGGGAAAGGGAGGGGCAAACCATGAGAGACTCTTGAATGCTGACAAAAACTGAGGACTGATGGATGTGGGGGGGAGGAGGGATGGGGGGAGGAGGGATGGGCATGGAGGAGGACACTTGTGGGGATGAGCACTGGGTGTTATGTGGAAACTAATTTGACAATAAACTATTTGTAGAAAGAAAGAAAGAAAGAAAGAAAGAAAGAAAGAAAGAAAGAAAGAAAGAAAGAAAGAAAGAAAACTGTCCTCTCTTACCTCCTGTGCTGCTCCCTAGCTGCGTGATCTGCAAGGCTCCTCATCCCACCCGTGAAGCCCTTTTTGCAGGCTTGAGAATTACGTGTGACAGCATGTGATAGTACTTTGGAAGCTGTAGAGTACTAAGAGCTTGTAGGGATTGTTGTATTACCTTTAAATACTAAAGGGCTAGATTATATGAAGGTTTTTAAAGTATGTGCATATATTCATGACAGGTAAATGGAGAAGAAAGATGTGCGTGCGTGTGCGTATGTGAGGGAGAGAGAGAGAGAGAGAGACACTGAGAGAGACACAGGGAAACAGAGAGAGAGGGAATGTCTGAGATGTCTAGACCTTACCCACTTCTCTGTGCTGGTCTCAGAGCTGTGTAGTACACTGCCTCCAGTTTCCTTCTACAGGATGAAAATTCCATCAGGACACAAAGGACCATAAGGCATTATTTCTGAACGGGATGGGAATTGGTGCCTGGATCTTCAGTGCCTGCACAAAAGGAGAAGAAAGTGAGGCTGTGGACACTCTGATGAACTTGGGGAATCTGAGAACTGAACCCTGGATATGAGGTTCATGAAAAAAGGGGCTGACCTGGAGCCACACCAGGGCTATTTATCAGTTTTGGAAAGTCACAGGGGAAGCAATCCCAAGGCAGCTTATTGAGATGAACCTGGATAATTGCTCCAATGTTAACACCGATATGCAAAGGTCTTGGGAAATGAATCTTGTTTACAAGGAATAAATCAACTGCACTTAGGCAAGCAATCCTAAAGGGTGCCCTAGGAGTTAGATTCAGCCAGAAATAAAGAACTACACACACATGCTACAGCCTGGCTTTGAGTCATCAGAGCTCCAGAAAATCTCAAGCACCGAACTTTCATGATCCCAGATTGCTAGCGACTCTGAGTTCTAAGTCAAAGAAAGCAAAGAAAGCCTTATTTGTAGGAAAACAATTTCCATTGTTTCTGTCCGTCATATTTTCAGATATACTTCAGAGCACGAAGCCAAGGATAAGCAGACACACCAGGAAATAAGATACTGAAAGCAAGAGGCAACAGCTGAAAGGCATATAGTGACTCCAGATAATAGAACAATTGGACACAGAATGAAAAATAATGGTGTTCGTGACGTTTTGGGATAATGAACCAATTGCGAAATGTTGGTAGGACTTTTTATAAACTGAGCAAACATGAGTAACCAGCAGTCAGATAAAGAACACACGACAGTCCTGCAGAAATCCTGCCTTGTGTTCTTTTAGTCACTCGCTAAACTCAGACAACAGACCCTGACTCCTAAGAGCATGAATTAGTTTACCCATTTTTGTACTTTCATGAAATGGAAGTACACCTTTTGCACTCTCCTTTTTGTCTGTTTCTTTCACTCAACATTACATGTGTGAGATTCACACACGTTGTTGTATATGGTTGTAGAGTGTTCATGTTCATTGCTGTGTAGAGTTCTACTGTGTGACTGTGCCATTAAAATCCATCTTCCCATTGATGGTCACTTGTGGTTTCCAGTGTTTGTCTTAAGAATAGTGCAGCTACACACTCCTCTTAGGCATTTATTTATGCAGGGACAATTTCTGGATGACAGGGCAGGTGCTAATTGAGTTTAGAAGACAGTGCTGTACAGCTTCCTCTAGTGTTTGTAACATAGTATTTTTATGTTCCCTCAGGAACATAAAAATGAGTTCCAGTTGCTCCACATTCTTAACATGACTTGGTGTTTTCCATCCTTTTCCTTGGAGCTTTTTAGTGCGTGTGTGGTGGTATCTTCTTGTGGCTTTAATTTGCCTGTCCCTGCTGACTAAGGAAGTTAAGCACCTTTTCATGTGGTTACTCTCCACAAGTATATTCTCTTGTGTAGATTATCTGTTCAAGTCTTGTTCCCATTTTTCTATTGGGTTACCGATCTCTTTCATGTTGATTTGTAGGAGTTGTTTAAGTATTCTTTTTAGAAGTCCTTTGTCAGTTGTGTGCACTAATATCTTCAACTTTGTGATTGTCTTTCATTCGATGAATGGTGGGTAGTGAGCAAAAGATATTTTAAGTAACCTCTTTGCCTAATGTGGGGCTTGAACTAACAGCCTCAAGACTGAGTCGCACGCTCTACTGACTGAGCCGGCCAGGCTCCCCAAGAAACAGAAGATTTTAATTTTAAAGTAGTCCAATTTATCAGTTTTTGTTTTGTAGTGTTGTTTGTGTCTTGTTTAAGAATCTCTGCCAGGGCACCTGGGTGGCTCAGTTGGTTAAGCATCCTACTTTGGCTCAAGTCATGATCTTCTGGTTCATGAATTTGAGCTACATGTTGGGCTCTGTGCTGATGGCTCAGAGGCTGGAGGCTGCTTCGGATTCTGTGTCTTCCTCTCTCTCTGCCTCTCCCCCACCCACGCTCTGTCTCTTTCTGTCTCTCAAAATGAATAAATGTTAAAAAAAAATTTTAAAGACTCTTTGTCCGTGTACTTCTATATTTTCTTCTAAAGGACATATGATTTTACCTTTCACATTTAGATCTGCTATCAATATAGACTTGGTTGTTTTTTGTTTGTTTGTTTTGTGTTTTGTTTTGTTTTTTTTGTCAGGTGAGGAGAAGATCAAGGTACATTTTTCTCTCCAAAGTGTGTATATCCGATGGGTTTGGTGCCATTTATTGAAAAGACCAGGAGCACCTGCGTGGCTCTGTTGGTTGAGTGTCTGACCTTGGGTTAGGTCATGATCTCATGGTTCCTGAGTTCAAGCCCCACATTGGGCTCACAGCTGTCAGTGCAGAGCCTACTTCATATCCTCTGTCACACTTTCTCTGCCCTTCCCCTGCTTGTGGTCTCTCAAAATAAATAAAACATTTAAAAAAGACCATGCTTTTCTGCTGTATTGCTGTGTAAATTTTTACTATTAGTCAAGTGAATCTGTTTCTAGATTCTTTTTTTTTTTTTTATGTTTTATTTATTTTATTCTGAGAGAGAGAAACAGTGTGAGCAGGGGAGGGTCAGAGAGAGAAAGGGAGACACAGAATCTGAAGCAGGCTCCAGGCTCTGAGCCAGCTGTCAGCACAGAGCCCGACGTGGGGTTTGAACCCACGAACTGTGAGATCATGACCTGAGCCGAAGTTGGACGCTTAACTGACTGAGCCACTCAGGTGCCCCCGTTTCTAAATTCTTTATCCATTTGTCTATCCTTGAATTGCAACTTGAGCTATTAATTACAGTATCTTCTAATGGGACTGATATATAGTTTAAGCCCCTTGTTTTTTTCTTCAGCATTTCTTTGACTTCTTGGCTCTGAATTTCCATTTAATTTGAGTAGGCCTGTCTATTTCCTCAAAAAGACCTGCTGAGATTTTAATTCTTATTCCGTTGAAACTAGATTAGCTTGAGGGTGTAATGAACATTTTTCCAATATTGAGCCTTCTAAATCATGAATGTGATATATTTCTCCATTTGGGGAGTTTTTCTTATTTCAGTTACATTGTTTTTAGTTTTCACTAGAGTTCTTCTCTATTTTTTGCTTGATCTGTTCCTATGAATTTGATGCTTTTACAATGCTATGTTAAATGGTAATATTTTGAAGATTTTTGTTTTCTACTTGTTTGCTCTTTATACGTAGAAATATAGTTGATTTTCAACATATTGATCACATATCTGGTGATTTTGCTGGAGCCATTTAATGATGCCACTAGTTTATCTGCAGATTCTTTTGCATTTTATATTTTTACAGTCAAGTTTGTGAATAATAACAATTTTTTCTCCTTTCCAATCCCTATATCTTTTGTTTCTTTTTCTTAAGTTATAACATTGCCTAGGTCTTCCAGCACAATGTTGAATGGTGATTAATGACCTTTGTTTCATCACTGATCTTTGAGGAGAGCTTTAAAAATCTCACCATTGTGTATGTTTGCTTTGAGTTAGGGGTCAACAGACTATAGCTTGTGAGTCAAATCTACTTGCCACTTGTTTTTGTAAATAAATTTTATTGAAACATAGGCCTACTCATTTACATATTGCCTATGATTGCTTTCATGCTAGAATGGAATGATTGTGCATGTGTTTATTTTAAAATTTTTATGTATCTTTTATAAATTTTAACTTTAGTTCTACCTTTTTTTTTGCTTTATATATTCTGGAGCTATCCTGTTAGGCATATACAGATTTAGAATAGTGAGACCATCTTGCTATATTAACCTATTTTTATTTATAAAATATCACTTTTTATCTCTAATAACACTTCTTGCCATAAAAATATCTCCAATGTATGTATTTTCTTTTGATTATTGTGTGCAGGGTGTAAACAGCATATGGCTGGGTTTTGATTTTTTATTATGTTTGAAAATTTTAATCTTCATTTGAAGTATTTAACCTCTTAGGTGTTATGTAATTACTGATATATTTGAATTTATATCTACCATACTAAAATTTTTTGACCCATCTTTTATTTTTTATTTTTTTTAAATTTATTTACTTAAGTTAGTTAACATACTGTGTACTATTGGTTTCAGGAGTAGAATCCAGTGATTCATCACTTACATATAACCCCCAGGGCTCATCTTAGCAAATACCCTCCTGTTTTTGGTAAATTTTTAAATATTTATTTTGAGAGAGAGAGAGAGAGAAAGTGCATGCAAGGGAGAGAGAGGGAGACACAGAATCTAAAGCAGGCTCCAGGCTGCAAGCTGTCAGCACAGAGCCTAATGTGGGGCTTGAACTCACAAACTGCAAGATAGTGACCTAAGCTGAAGTTGGATGTTAAACCTCCTGAGCCACCCAGGCGCCCCTCAACAAATGCCCTCCTTAGTGCCCATCATCCGTTTAGCCCATTCCTCTCCCCACCTCCCTTCTAGCAACCCTCAGTTTGTTCTCAGTATTTAAGAGTCTCTTATGGTTTGCCTCCCTCTCTGTTTTTATGTTAGTTTTCCTTCCCTCCCACTATGTTCATCTGTTGCAATTCTTAAATTCATATATGGGTGAAATCATACGACATTTGTGTTTCTCTGCCTGATTTATTTCACTTAGCATAATACACTCTAGTTCCATCCATAGTGTTGCAAGTAGCGAGATTTCAGTTTTTTATTGCTGAGTAGTATTCCACTGTGTGTGTGTGTGTGTGTGTGTGTGTGTGTGTGTTTTGGCTATTGTTGATAGTGCTGCTATAAAAATTGTAGTACATGTGCCCCTTCAAATCAGCTTTTTGGATCCTTTGGATAAATACCTAGTAGTGCAATTGCTGGTTCATAGGGTAGTTCTATTTTTTAATATTTTGAGGAACCTCCATAGTGTTTTCCAGAGTGTCTGCACCAGTTTGCATTCCCACCAGAAGTGCAAGAAGGTTCCCCTTTCTCCACATCCTCACCAACATTTGTTGTTTACTGAGTTGTTAATTTTAGCCATTCTGACGGGCATGAGGTGGTATCTCATTATAGTTTTGATTTGTTTATCTCTGA
Source organism: Proteles cristata cristata (assembly GCA_017311185.1). NCBI lineage: Eukaryota > Metazoa > Chordata > Mammalia > Carnivora > Hyaenidae > Proteles > Proteles cristata. Next base: position 47,080 of record JAESUZ010003044.1, on the reverse strand, counting down.
TGATGAGTAATGTTGAACATCTTTTCATGTGTCTGTTAGTCATCTGGATGTTTTCTTTGGAAAAGTGTCTATTCATGTCTTCTGTCCATTTCTTCACTGGACTATTTGTTTTGTTTTGTTTTTTAATATTTTTATTCATTTCTAGTAGAGAGAGAGAGACAGCGTGAGCAGGGGAGGGTCAGAGAGAGAGGGAGATACAGATTCTGAAACAGGCTCCAGGCTCTGAGCTGGCAGTCAGCACAGAGCCCGACGCGGGGCTCGAACCCACGAACCGCGAGATCATGATCTAAGCAAAAGTCGGACGCTTAACCCACTAAGCCACTCAGGTGCCCCTGGACTATTTGGTTTTTGGGTATCTAGTTTGATAAGTTCTATAGATTTTGGATACTAACCCTTTATCCGATATGTCATTTACAAATATCTTTTCCCATTCTGTCCGTTGCTTTTTAGTTTAGTTTTTTTTTAATGTTTTGTTTATTTTGAGAGAGAGATAGAGACAGCACGAGCAGGGGAGGGGCAGAGAGAGAGGGAGACACAGAATCTGAAGCAGGCTCCAGAGTCCGAGGTGTCAGCACAGAACCCAATGTTGGGCTCAAACTCATGAGCTGTGAGATCATGACCTGAGCTGAAGTTGGACAGTTAACTGACTGAGCCACTCAGGCACCCTCATCCACTGAATATCTAATTGCAGATACTCTATATTTCACTTCTAGAATGTCCACTGATTTCTTTTTTTATATGTTACTTGCTACTGAAAATTATGTATCCCTTTATTATTATCAGATATTAATTGTATCTTATTTATTTATGTTTAAAAATGTTTGTTTGTTTGTTTGTTTAGAATTCCAAGCAGGCTATGCACTGTCAGCACAGAGGCTGATGTGGGGTTTGATCCCATGAATGATGAGATCATGACCTGAGCCAAAGTCAAAAGTTGAACACTTAACCAACTGAGTGACCCAACTGCCCCTTAATTGTTGTATTTTAAATTCCTTGTCTGCCATCAATAAAATCAGCCAATCTTTCTTGCTGTTTTCCTCTTCATCTTCCTACTTCTCTTTAACTTTGTTTTTCTCATTATTATCGGCCACAGTATTTTGCCTCTTCCATATTTCTGGTCTTTTTAATTGTATGCTGGACATTATTGCCATTAGGATTGCTGTGGCTAAAGATGATGTTATCTTCTAACAGGGGTAGCTCTTCCTTTCTTGCTATGCAGATATGGTGAATGGTTTGATCACTTCAGTACAACCAGGGATTGATTTTGTCTTAGGGCTGGGTTGTAGACTTAGACTAAGTTTACTACTTCCTAGGGTGTATACGCTCAGGTTTTTGATGGAGAACCTGATAAGTTCCTCAGTTCTAAAAGATAATGGAAGATTCTCTTTAGAGACTTTTTCTTTTGCCTAGCTTTTTAGCCTCTTGCCCTACCAAGCATCAAGCTTTGGAAAATAATCTTGAGAGAATGGCCAGTGTTTGGAGAAGGTCTCTTCTTTGGATGAGTCTGTGGTTTCCAGTCCTGAAAGACTATAGACACTTTATGCTGCCTTTTCAAAAGCCTGACCTCACTCCTATTTTCACTGCACCAAATTCATCAAATGTCCCCTGAGGTAAACCACCCATGTGTTTATGTATTCTCAAGTCCTACCTGTTACTCCAGTATTGTGCAACTGCTATCAGCTTTGATGGTTCCTATTTCCCTAGCAGATGTCCTCTGCCTCAGTCTGTTCCCAGACTCAGCAAATAGCCTCTAACATAAAATTAGCCAGTTGTACTCACCTCATCTCAGAAAAGTCTGTCTCCCTCTCTGAAACTTTAATTTCTGTAGTTTTTGTTGCTTCTGCAACTCTCTGATACCGTTTATGATTTAAAAATTTATTTGTTTTGGGGCACCTGGGTGGCTCAGTTGGTTAAGCATCCGACTTTGGCTCAGGTCATGATCTCACAGTTTGTGAGTTTGAGCCCTGTGTTAGGCTCTGTGCTGACAGTTCAGAGCCTGGACCCTGCTACATATTCTGTGCCTCCCTCTCTCTTTGCCCTCTCCCACTCCTGCTCTGTCTCCCACTCTTTCAAAAAAAATTTTAAAAATTAATTTGTTTTTAAAGTTTATTTATTTATTTTTGAAAGAGAAAGAGTGCCCGTGCATGCACATGGGAGAGGGACAGAAAGAGAATCCCAAGCAGGCTCCATCCTGTAATTGCAGATCCTGACATGGGACTTGAACTCATGAATACGTGAGAACATGACCTGAGCTGAAACCAAGAGTCAGGTGCTTAACCGACTGAGCCACCCACGTGCCCTGTGCGCGCGTGCGCGCGAGCGTGCATGTGTGTGTGTGTGTGTGTGTGTTTAAATGACTGTTACACAAGGAACATTGCTTGCGGCAACCCACTACATTCTATGTGGATGGACAGGTTTGCTTATTTTATTTCCAAAGAGACTGGTATCAAGAAATGTTGGTTTGGTTCAAACATTTAGTGGGTATTTATAGGTGACACGTTTCTCCAATATATCCACTTTCAAACCCTTTTACTACTACCTTGGTTCAGATAACCATTATCTCTAATTTTGGGGTATAGAAATAGCCTTCTAATGATTTCTCTGCCTTCCTTATTTTTAATGCTAGTGTGCTCTCTTTTAATCTGAATTACTGACCTAAAAATGAAATTGGAACATGTAATTTTAAAGCCATTTAGAGATGTTTTGCTGAGGATGAAGGTGGCCTTGCTTGCCACATTCTATAAGATTTTGCCTGACCAGGACTCTGCCTGACTCTCTCACCTCAGCCCTTGCGTTCTCTCTCCCAATAATATGTGATAGTCACACTGAACTTCCTTGAGTTTCCTGAGTGTGCCATGTTTTCTTTAACTCTTAAAACTTTTCACATGTTATTTAGTTTGCTGACAGCATCATTTTCTTTCCATTTATCCTGGTCATCCAGTTGCCTCACTGAGATCCAAGATCCAAGACACAGTTGTCAAATGTGACAGGGAATGGCTAGAAAACTAAGGAGGGAGTGACTGGGTTTACAGACTGTGATTAGATTTCATCACTAAGTGACAAGTGATGTGTGGAAATAGCTCACAATTACTTTTCCTAAATGTAACAGGGATAAATTATGGAATTTAATTATTGAATAAATTGATCAATAAAGAACATTTCTTTTTCTGTTTTAAGGATAATATTTCTGAAGCAATAATCCAAAAAAATACGTTATCACTCTTAAGCACTTATGGAGACAAATACTTCAAGAGTGGAAATAATGAAATCAAAGAAGGAAGAGGTCTTCTGGGCTGTGGTAGCTAAGGCAGCATTCCTGGTGGGACTAGGGTATGAGCCGTTTTCTTTGTTGCCTGTCCCTACCCAAAGATGGCTAGTAATTAAGAAGTCCCTGCTTCTTAAAGTACCTCCTAGGGAATTTATCCCAAGGAGGTTTGAAATTCACTTTGTTTGTTATTAATGTCCTCCCCCACCATGTCGGCTCCACTGGGACCTTATATCCTCCAAGCCCAAGAAGGCAGAATGACAGAAGTGAGAAAGGATGGTGTAGACTCAAGTGGAGAGTACAGTCTGAATCTCTATGAGCTTATAATGAATGAAAGAGTGAGGAGTCTTGGGTCAAAGCCCTGAAGTCACCTTGAGACATATGTAGTAAGTTAGGCTGGAAGGTACATGTAGCCTTCGTCCAACCTTAGCTTTCATATTATTGAGATTTTATGATGTGACTCTATGGGATTGTTCTTCAGGCAGTCTAAAAATTAAAAAAACAAAAACAAAACAAAAAAAACCCTGGGGCATCTGGGTGGCTCAGTCAGTTGAGCATCTGACTTCGGCTCAGGTCATGATCTCACAGCTTGTGAGTTGGAGCCCCGCATTGGGCTCTGTGCTGACAGTTCAGAGCCTGGGAGGCTGCTTCGGATTCTGTGTCCCTCTCTAGCTCTGCCTCTCCCTTGGTCATGGTCATGCTCATGCTCTGTCTCTCTCAAGAATAAATAAAACATTAAAAAATATTTTAAAAAATTTTAAAACTGCTTGACCTTCTAGAAATAGCTTGATTAGTATCACCAGATTCAATTTCTTGAATATAAAATAGTATCCATAAGTATTTCACAACAGAGTCCTCTATGGTTTGAAAAGAGTTTCTTCAAAAGAGATTTCACTTGATAGCAGCTTTGTGAGGTAGGCAGGGAGAAGGCAGTACTGGCATTTTAAAGCCGAAACAAGTAGACTGTAAGGGGTACATAAAGTTTGTATGGCTCATCAACGGCAGCATTTGTCAGTGAAATCTGACTAATTTGGGCTCCTAATCTGGTATTTTATACAATAGGTGGATCCTACTTGTCTCTCAGAGAAAGAAATTCCTGAAGAGTCAGAGGTGGATCCTCCCCCCACTAATATGTAGTAACAGATCTTTCCCCTGTCCAAGTATGAAAACACATGCATATGCCTGGTTTAATCCCCATGATCTTGGTGACTAGCCGACAGTGAGTGCACTCTTTTCTCTCTTTAGGGTTAGGAGATGTTTTTCTCATCCTGAAATGCTCTAATTGGTTTTTCTTGCCAATCCTGACTCACACCGTGGGAAGGGTGTCTGGAGGAGACCAGAAACTAGAGCCAAGAGATTGGAAATAATCCTCATTCTTTTTGCTTTTCCAGGGTCTCTCAACTTCCACATCCATCTCATTTCTTCCCGCATCAATACCGATATTTTGTGGGGCAAATCTTTTATTTTTCTGTGTGGGGTAAATCTTAAGGAAAAAATTATAGCACTATTGTTTGGGTAGATTAGCGTAAGCAATATAGCAGGATATCTTGAGATGGGGTAATATTGTGACCTGGGGAGAGAAATTCTGGACAATCTGCAGTACAATATCTGGAAATTAGTACAACAGGGAGCTATGGATTGGAAGACCTCAGTGTCAGTGGATGTGTCAGCCTCCACTATTTTTGGTGAATGTTGAAACAAGTAAGAAATCCCTTAGGTTGGCATAAATGTCTTTTCCTTTCTTCCTTCTTTCCCTCCTTCTCTCTTCTCTCTCTCCCTCTCTCTCTTCACATTGTTCTTGGTACCAGGGTATCGCTGTGAACAAGATAGAACCTTCCACTATCCTTAAAGTCTAGCAAAGAGAAAATAATCCCTATTTAATGGTCTGGAGGGTGAATTACTAGGAGACAGGATGGAATGAGATGGAGACAGCATGTGTCAGGTAATGGAAAATGTGATATGATATGGTGGGTGCCAGCAAGATGTCTTTGAGAAAATGAGAAATACTTGGTATCTCTGGACTGTAGAGAGGGTTAGACATGAGCTAATTGATCTGATGAAATAAGGGTCTCCTGGGTTATGTTAACCCATTTGGGCTTTATGTTAATGGAAAGAGGAAACTCTTCAATTAGAATACTAACACAAACAGGTTTGAGCTATAAAAAGAAAGATTCTAGACAATTTCAATGGGATGGAAGGGAGTGAAAGTAAATGTGGAAAGACCAGATTTGTTGTGATGGTTCAGGTGAGGAAAATGAGTGACCTGCATGGTGGCTTTGGGATATATAGCAGGGCCTATATGAGAAGTGAGCAGAAAGGGAGACTGGTAACGTACAGTAAATGAGTCAGGAGCATGAAGAGAGGAAGGAGTCAAGGATGGCTTTCAGGTTCGACTCAAGTACCTTGCAGGTGGTACTGTCGGTCATTGAACTAGAGCTACTGAGAGTGGAGCCCTTCTGGGACAAGGAGGACAATAAACTAAATTTCATAACGATTGAATTCAGAGTAACAGTGTTATATGCAGGGAAAACGGCCATCAGAGAGCTGAACACCCAGGTTCTACAGCTCAGATGAGCTATGTGGACTGGATAAATACACTTGGGATTCACTGTCATATTTAGTGGAAGTAGAAAGACAATATTCTGAGGACTACCAATATTCAAATGATGACCGAGCAGGAGACACTCTCTAAGGACTCTGTGAAGGCATTGCAAGGGCGGTAGGAAGAAACTCGAAACTGAGGTGTCATCACATCCAAGTGATGGGAGAGTTTTAAAAAGGAAGAAGTGACCATTGGTGTTAAATGTGATATGTCATCCAATTTAGAGACTTGGATGCCATTGGAGACTTGTATTTTCAATAGAGTCAGCTGCCACCTGTGCCTATATTCTCACTCATCCACCATTTGACAATAGGCCACATACAATAGAAATATATTTATTTCTTATACTTGGATTTTAAGATCTGTTATTTTCTTCATAAATATAAGAGAATCACCGAATGCCAGAAAGGAATCAAACTGCCATCTCAGAGTTCCTCCTTCTGGGCCTGGCCATCAGACCAGAGCAGTGGAATCTGTTCTATCCTATGTTCCTGCCTGTGTGTTACCATCGTCGTGGGGAATCTTCCCATCATCGTCTTCATTCACCTGGACTCCCACCTCCACAGACCCATGTATTTGTTTCTCAGTAGCTTGTCCTTCTCTGAACTCTGCTTCTCCTCTGTCACAATGCCCAAACTGCTGCAGAACATGAAGAGCCAAGTCCCGTCCATCCCCTATGCTGGCTGCCTGGCTCAGATGTATTGTTACTTGTTTTTTGGAGTTCTTGAGAGTTTCCTTTTTGTTGTCATGGCCTATGACCATTATGTGGTCATCTGTTTTCCTCTGCACTCTACCACCATCACGAGCCCCAAGCTCTGTCTCTCTGCTGGTGCTGTCCTGGGTGCTGACTACTGCGCATGCCATGTTGCACACCCTGCTCATGGCCAGGCTGTCCTTCTGTGCTGACAATGTGATCCCTCACTTTTTCTGTGATACCTCTACTTTGTTAAAGCTATCCTGCTCTGACACTCGAGTCAATGGTTTACTTATATTTTTCACGGGAGGGCTCCTTCTCATCATCCCGTTCCTACTCATCATCATGTCTTATGCACGGATTGTGTCCTCCATCCTCAAGTTCCCTTTGGCCAGGGGCATCTGCAAGGCCTTCTCCACCTGTGGCTCTCACCTTTCTGTGGTGTCTCTGTTTTAAGGGACAATTATTGGTCTGTACTTGTGCCCATCAGTTAATGATTCACTGTTAAAGAGAGTGTCATGGCTATGATGTACACTGAGGTCACCCCCATACTGAATCCCTTCATCTACAGCCTGAGGAACAGAGACATGATGGGAGCCCTGGGAAGAGTTTTTTGAAAAAGAAAGTATCTGTCTCTCAAAAATGGTAACAATTGGGGGTTTTTTACATTATTTAATTCAGTGGTAATGTTGGTAATGGGATATGACTCTAAATCAGTGGCTTTTCCCCCTTAATTTTAAAGTCATCAATTTTCTGTTCAAATAAAACCCCATGCTAAAGACAAATATGAAAATGTGGTGACTCCTTAGCTATTCTGAGGTAGAATTGGGGGCAGGAAACCAGTCTGAGATGAATCTTTATTTCCCTTTGGCTGGGTGAAATTGAAATTTGAAAATAAGACTTTGTGCAAAACATCTATTATTCACTTCAATTTAGAAATTATCTTCTTCAAACACCACTGCAATCATTGTATTTTTCCCTGATCAAGGATCCTCAGTGATGCACTCAAGTGAAGAAAGACTAAAATCCAACTTTTCTTTCTTACGTAGAGAATCCTGGAGTTCTGAACTTCTCTATATACCTTACTCTCCACTATGAATAAAAGCACTTCTTATTTCCTTCTCTCCGTCCATATGCTCACCTCATTCTATACTTTGATTTTAATTTTATTTTTTGAGCCAGATCAGAAAAAATGTTCTTTATAAGAGAGAATACATAGCAAACACTTGTTGGGTGCTTTTGAATGTGTCAGCCACTTTTTCAATCTATTAATCTACCACCTCTATGATGTTAGTCCTGTGGTCATTCTCATTCTATAGCTAAAATGATAGAAAGGTTAATTTACTGTCCAACATCACATAAGAAGTTAAAATTGGAACCCAGGTAGTTTGGCATATAGCCCAAAACCCTCGTGACTCCACTATACTGCATCTGGAGACTACAGAACTGTACTCTCTCCATTGTAATGGTGCATTCTGCCCAGTTCCAGTCACTTGTCAGTCAATCATGCCTTCACATATTTCTTTCATATCTTCATTATTCTGATTGAATTATGATCATATATAATCATAAAGTATAGAACAAGAATTGTAAGCCCATATTCCAGTGGCCAAGCAGGTAATGTACACGAGTGTAAAGTAAACCAGATTTAAGAAAAATCAACCACAGGGATGCCTGGGTGGCTCAAGTGGTTAAGCATAGGATTCTTGATTTTGGCTTAGGTCATGATCTCATGGTTCGTGAGTTTGAGCCCTGCATTAGGCTCCATACTGCCAGTGCAGAGCCTGCTTGGGATTTTCTCTCTCTCCCTCTCACATGTGCACACATGCTCTCTCAAAATAAATGAACTTTAAAAAAAAAAGAAAAATCAACTGCAGAAACAGATCAAATATATTTTATTTTATTAATATATGGAGCACGCCTGTTTCATAACTCAAAAATATATGCTACTGGAGATGATATTTTATCTTTGATATTGAATGAATTCTGAATGAAAATAGAAATACTTAATCATTAAATACATTTTTGTATTTTGTAACTCTGATTTGGAAGCAAAATCTGGCATCTTTTCTTCTGACTAAGATGTCAGTGTGAAGTCCTTTGTTTTATCTTGTATTGTTTAGTGGAGAATTTAGAATTGGTTCCATTAATGGGGAGTTATATTTAGGGTTTTTTCTGTTTAATAATAGACAAGATCTGTTGAGAAACACATGCACTTTGAATATGGATCAAATCTTTGCACAAGCATTTATATAATTAGGGTCACTTTTCTGGAGGCATAAGTAGAATTCTAATATTCCAATGTTATCATAATATTTTTCAGTATTATGTTCCAGTGTTCCACTAACCTTAATTTTTGCTCTTCATTTACTGTTGTATTAATTGGGAAAGGTGAACTAATATGTTCATATAACAAGGTTATTTTATTGTCATAAAATTGGGAATAAATGAACATTTAATCATTTTATTTTATTTTATCTTAATGTTTTATTTATTTCTGAGAGAGAGAGACAGTGTGAGCAGGGGAGGGTCAGAGAGAAAGGGAGGCACAGAATCTGAAACAGGCTCCAGGCTCTGAGCTAGCTGTCAGCACAGAGCCCGATGTGGGGCTCGAACCCACAAACTGTGAGATCATGACCTGAGCCAAAGTCAAATGCCCAACTGACTGAGCTACCCAGGCACCCCTTAATGAACAGTTTAAAAGAACTTATCATTCAGTTCCTTAATTTTGTATATGTAGACTGGTCCTCATTTTCATTCCTGTAAATGTATTTTAGCTATGATGAGTGGCTTGCATTATTCTTGCCAAATTATGTTTTCAAAGAACAGGTTTTTAAAAAAGGAATCAGTCAATTGAATGATATATTTATACAATTATTTGTGAATGTATTTGTACAGAAGTATTCAGAGTGTTTACATGATTTGCATGTCAAGATAAGCCCATGTATTGAATCAAATCTTCACAAGTGATATGAGAGGTTTTTAAAAAATTATTGTGTGACATGAGTAACTAATTTTCTTTAAACATTTCCAAAACCTTTTTTGGTCCCATGCCTGATCTCCACGTAGTGCCACAGGTTACCATCTTGTTTATTCAATTTTTAAAGTGGAGCATAGGCCAGCTGGTTCAATTTTTGGGAGCATATTCAGTTTATGATGTTACTATTCTATTATGCATTTTATTTTTGAAATTCTAGCATTCAAAAATATTATGATAAATGAACTCACATTAGGTGTCATGGAAAATATTGTTGCTTTGGATTTATTTTTTAAATTTTATATATTTATTTTATGTCATCTCTACACCCAATGTGAGCCTCAAACTCACAATCCCGAAATCAAGAGTCACATACTCCACCAACTGAGCCAGCCAGGCACCCTGGATTTAATTTTTATTTTATTTATTTATTTATTTATTTATTTATTTATTTATTTATTTATATTTATTTCTAGGAGAGAGAGAGAGAGACAGCGTGAGCAGGGGAGGGTCAGAGAGAGAGGGAGTCACAGACGGAAGCAGGCTCCAGGCTCTGAGCTGGCAGTCAGCACAAAGCCCGACGCGGGGCTCGAACCCACGAACCGCGAGATCACGACCTAAGCGAAAGCTGGACGCTTAACCGACTAAGCCACCCACGCGCCCCTGGATTTAATTTTTAAAAACAAGTTTGACAAGGGGCGCCTGGGTGCCTCAGTCAGTTAAGCGTCTGACTTCAGCTCAGGTCATGATCTCATGGTTTGTGAGTTCAAGCCCATGTTAGGCTCTGTGCTGACATCTCAGAGCCTGGAGCTTGCTTTGAATTCTGTCTCCCTCTCTCTCTGCCCCTCCCCCACTCACACTCTGTCTCTCTCTCTCTCAAAATAAATAAACATTAAAAAAAATAAAAACAGGTTTGACATTATTACCAATACTATCAGAGTGCAGTTTGTAGTAGACTTAACTAATTTTGATCAGCTAACATTAAAATTTTGAAGTTATTTTTTTCTCTAATTATAATATAGCTGATTTCTTGATATTGTGTCTAATAGAGAATCTTTTCCAAAGTTTCTTTGGAAGGATCAAACCTTTCATCATCACAAATAAATATAGTGAATTCAGCGGTATTATTTATGTTTATGTCTCATGTGGCAAGGCATGAATGCTGCTTTCTGTTTGAAGCACGTAATTTTTGCTAAATCCCAAAGACCATCATTTAATACTCAAAATCTCTAAAAAGAGTGAAGCCCAGCCGATTATTTCATCAAATACAACAACATTGCACAGTATCATTGTTCATTTTATAATAATATTGAAAAAGGAATGAAAAACTTCAGTCTTCTTTTTGCTCTTTAAAGTTTTCATATCATAACTTTTTTGTACATTGATCACTGTAAGATTCATTTAATGTAAAATAGGTTTGATACAGGTGCTCTTTGCTTGCTTGTTAAACGTGTTGGGATACTATATACTCCAGAAAGAAACATTCGTGCTTTTTCTCAAAAAAAAAAATACAATTATTTTTCTTTTTGTGGTATCTCTGTGAATCCAGAAAATATTACTTTCTTCTGAGAAAAGCAATGCCAAGAACGCAATGATGCATGCTGACAAACTGCAGAGTTTATGCCATGTCTGAAAGGACAAAGTGCTACCGAGCCAAGGAGGTCACTTTTGTGTGGGAATATAGGCCCAGGATCACAATGTCTCCCAGCTATTTGGCCCCATTTTTTACCTCTGTTAGTATAGATGCCCAGTATTTTGTGTATCCAATTTTTTAAATAAAGCATTGACCAATTCTTAGGAGCACATTCTGTTAAAATACATATTTTGGTTAAACTATAATTCCTAAACTATTAAGTACAGATTTGGGTTTTTATGACAATCTTTCAACTTCTAGTGTTATGTCTTGTAGGTAACATATAGTTGGGTATATTTATTTTACACATTCAGACATTGCGTATCTTTTAGTTGGTGAGTTAATCCACTTACATGGATTCCAGAGCATGGTGGCAATGTGATACTGTGGCCACGTAGCTGAAGGATCTTATCCTGCAAAATTCTTGGTATGTCCTCATTTATTTCCAAGGCTTTTGTGATTTGGGGGATTTGGGGTTACACATACATGCCTTTCCTTCACCACAGATACATAAATTCATTCTGAGCTGGAGCTATGTCCTAATCACTCCTGTGTCTGTGTAAGATAATGCTTTGATGTGGCAGAAAATTCCCAGTCTCCACTTCAATTTCCAAAATTAGCTCATGTCAACCTCTGGAAGGCTTTCCTTAGGAGGAGTTTTCCCAGAGCCCCATGCATGTCCTTGTTCCTCAGGCTGTAGATGAAAGGGTTCATCATGGGGGTCACCACAGCATACATCACTGTGGCTACCGAGTCCTTCGTGGAGTATGTTTGGAGGGGCTGCAAATATACCATACAAAGCGTCCCATAGAAAAGAGAGACCACAGCCAAATGAGAGGCACAGGTGGAGAAGGCTTTGTATTTGCTAGAGGCTGAGGGTATTCGGAGGATGGCTCTGACAATACGAATGTAGGATATCATCATGAACCCAAAGGGGGTGAGGAAGATAAAGATGCCCGTGGTAATCAGCACTATGTGAATGATCTGGGTGTTGGAACAGGCCAACCTCAGCAGAACATACATCTCACAGAAGATGTAGTGGATCTTCCGGGAACCACAGAAGGTCACCCTGGTCATGAGGAGGGTGAGGGTGAGGCCATAGAGGAGAGAAAGTGACCAACACAAGGTGAGGAGCAAAATGCAGAACTCAGGGCTCATGGCTGTGACATAGTGGAGGGGGCGGCAGATGGCCACATAGCGGTCATATGCCATTGTGGCCAGGATGAGGTTGTCCAGTGTCACCAAGGAGACCAGGAAGTAGAGCTGTGTCAGACACCCTGCATAGGAGATGGCTTTGTTCTGGGACTGAAGGTTCACTAACATCTTGGGGATTGTGTTGGTGACAAAGAAGAGGTCAGTGAAGGAGAGGTTGGCCAGGAAAAAGTACATGGGAGTGTGCAAGTGGGCATCAGAGCCAATAGCCAGGATGATGAGCACATTTCCCACCACCGTGACCAGGTACATGGACAGGAACATCCAGAACAGGACCCGCTGCTGCTCAGGACTCTCTGAGATCCCCAGGAGTAGGAACTCAGAGACTCCCGTCTGGTTGCCTCCATCCATTTCCCCAACTGTCTACAACATCAGCACCACCAAATGTCTGCTACGTGTCTTCTATTGAATAAGAACATTCATATAAGTAAAACCAATCATTTTCTTAGCATTAAAAATATCTTAATTTTATAAAAATATCATTAAAATAGACTCAATTGTATAATTTTTTTAAATAAAAAAGAAATAATGAGACAAAAACAGAACGTGGAAAACCTTTATGAACCTTAATCATTCCAGCTTCTGCTAATTTGGCATAATCAAATCTAGGAATTATGTCTATGTCATATATGAAATTCTATTGTCTTAAATACTCTTGCCGTGCTTAAAGATTAGTACATAGTGCATGCATATTGCATAGGTTTTTCGGTGATATTTAAAACAAGTATATACATGATAAAAATGAGTATTACACAAGTGAACAAAAAAGGGTAAGTAAAAGTATTAGAAAAGACAAAGAAAAATAATTATTTGCTGAAATGAGAATTTATCTGGGAAATCTAAGATAATCAACTGATAGGCCATTAGGAATAAGAAGGGTTTACATTGGACTGGACAATCACACAGTACATGGGCCCCAAACCAACAGCACTGCACAGTCATAGCATGCAGTTAGTAAGACCGTATTGTCAGAACACTCACTTGTATTCCAGCCCGAGTGCTGGCACCGGTCATTTGCCTGGTAATCACCTGTGCTCTTTAATAGCCCATTTCTTCATGTGCAAATTAAGTCACAATGTGCTTAACACAGAGAGCCAGTCTGCAGTGAACAGTCAAGAAACATTGCCTACTATTATTACATGTAGGCAATAATCAGAAACAGGATAGAAGCCGAGGTGAAACAATTCCATCCACACCATCACCAAACAGATCTATGCATTGAGATGTTAACAGGCATCAGACAGGATCTTCAACATCTCCAGTGAGCCATGATGTACACACTTAATAATAAATATACCATGATGCCAAACAGAAAGATAAATTTGTGGCACTGGTGCATATTCCCTTGAATTAATCTAAAATTTAATGTGTTGAGACATAAAATTCTAACATGGCTTTTAATAAATAAAAGATAATCTAAATGTCATCTACAAATAAGCATGAAAATAAGCTAGGAAAATGTAGAAAGACAGTGAGGAGATACTTGCTTTGTCAAATATCCAGGACTCTAAAAGTAAAACAGTATATTAAGGGTAGAATGAAAGATGAATAGTGTTTATTGACTGATGAATACATAAAGAAGATGTGGTATATATATGCAATGGAATATTATTCATCCATAAAAAGAATGAAATAGTGCCATCTGCAACAAAGTGGATGGAGCTAGAGAATATTATGCTAAGTGAAATAAGTCAATCAGAGAAAGACAAATACTATATGATTTCACTAATATGTGGAATTTAAGAAACCAAACAAATGAGCAAAAGGAAAAGAAGAGAGAGACACACAAGTCAGAAGACAGACTCTTAATTATAGAGAACTGCTAATAACTGGAGGGGATGTGGATGGGGTGATGGTTGAAATAGGTGATGGGGATTAAGGAGTGCACTTGTGATAGAAGTGTTCAGTCACTATATTGTACACCTGAAATGAGTAACACTCCGTATGTTTACTAAATGGAATTAAAATTTAAAATTAAAAAAATACAAAAAGAAACTTCAAAAAATATACTCATAGAACTAAAGGAAAACATGTTTACAGAAATAAAAGAAGGGGCACCTAGGGAGCTCAGTCGGTTAAGCATCCAACTTGGGCTCAGGGCATGAACCTACCGTTAGTAAGTTCCAGCCCCATGTTGGGCTCGGTGCTGACAGCTTGGAGCATGGAGCCTGCTTTGGAGCCTGCTTCTGATTCTGTGTCTCCCTCTTTCTCTGCCCCTCCCCTGCTTGTGCTCTGTCTGTCTGTCTCTCTCTCTCTCAAAAATATTCATTAAAAATTAAAAAAAATAAAGACGGCCTATCAAATCAAGACTATACGAGGAAGGAATTTTAAAACATAAACACATAGAAATTCTGGAGTTGAAAAGTATGATAATTAAAATCAAAAAGTTTTACCAAAAAGCCCCTGAAGGGGCTCAACGGTGAGTTTGAACTGGAAGTAATCCTATAAATAGATTGATAAAGATTATGCAAGCTGAAGAAAGAGACAGAGAAATGAAGAGAGCCTCAGGGAAATGTGGGACGGCATTAAGTACACCAACATATATGTAGCGGGAGTACTAGAAAGAAGAGACACACACACACACACACACACAGAGAGAGAGAGAGAGAGAGAGAGAGAGGAGCAGAAAAATGAAGAAATAATTACTGAAAACTTCCCAAATTAATTGGAAAATACTTACACATCTAGAAGCTCAACAAATTCCAACAGAGAGAAAGCCACAGACACATCATCGTCAAAACTCTGAAAGGTGAAGACAAGGAGAAATCTCCAAAGCAGAAAGAAGCAAATACCTATTTATACAGAAACCCTAATGCCGTTAACGACTGACCTAGCAGAAACAATGGGGGCCAGAAGGCAGTGGGATAATATATTTAAAGTTTAAAAAAAAAACAACAACCCAAGAGGGGCGCCTGGGTGGCTTAGTCGGTTAAGTGTCCGACTTTCGCTTAGGTCATGATCTCGCGGTTCGTGGGTTCGAGCCCCGCGTCCGGCTCTGTGCTGACTGCCAGTTCAGAGCCTGGAGCCTGTTTCAGAGTCTGTGACTCCATCTCTCTCTGACCCTCCCGTGCTCACGCTGTCTCTCTCTCTCTCTCTCCTAGAAATAAATTTTAAAAATATATAAAAAAAACCCCCAAGAATCCCATGTTCAGTGAAGCTACTTTTCAAAATGAAGACAGTATAAAATATTTCTCGGGTCAACAAAACTGAGAGAATTTGTTCCTACCAGTCCTGCCTTACAACAAACATGGAAGGAGTTTTTTAAAATAATTTTTTAATGTTTTTTTATTTATTTCTGAGAGAGAGACAGTGTGAACAGGGGAGGGTCAGAGAGAGAAGGAGGTACAGAATCTGAAGCAGGCTCCAGGCTCTGAGCTAGCTGTCAGCACAGAGCCCAACGCGGGGCTCCAACCCACAAACCGTGAGATCATGACCTGAGCTGAAATCTGACGCTCAACCGACTGAGCCACCCAGGCGCCCCTGAAGAGTTTTTTTGAACTGCAAGTAAATGACTCCAGTTGGTAATTCGCATACACACAAGAAACAAAGAACAGAGTTGAAGGCAATTATGTAAATATAAAATACAGTTTAAGTGCTTATTTTCTCCTTTCTTGCCTTAACTGATTTACAAACCAAGTGTATGAAATAGTATGTATATGGTATATTGTTGAGCCTATAGTGCATATATAATATATATACAATATAATAATATAACAGTATATTATAAGTATATTATAACAATATACTGTTGGGTTATATGATCATATATATATATTGGGTTAAATATATCTCTCTATATATCTAGATATAACATCTAACATTAATAGATGTTATATCTATAACAGTAATAGTACAAAAAAGAGAGAAGAGGAAATAGATCCACACAAGTATTATGTTTCTATAGGTCGCTGGAACTAAGCTGGCATAGATGTGAAGTTGCTTTTCGTATGTTAAGGTGTATATAGGAGACCCTAGAGCAGCCACTAAAAAACATCTAACCCTCAAAGAATATAGTTTCAAAGTCATTAAAGAAATTAAAATTCTACATTAGAACTGTTAATTTAATGGGAAAAAATCAGTTAAAGGAGGAATAGAGGCATGTAGGAAACATGATCACTTCCTGGTCTTTGTGCTTTTATAGTTGCCCCATTCCATATTTTGCTTACATGTCTGTTTTCCACAAGACTGTGGGTGCCTCCAGAACAGGGACATTTTCATCATTGAATCCCAGCACCCTGCATGGCACCGGGCACAGCATAGGACCAACATATGAATGCGGAACCGAACCGTACAGAGTATTAGGTGTTCCGTGCATTTGAAATGAATGAGTGGAGTACAGTGATCGATGCCAAGAGCCTAAATGAATCAGTAACACTACAGATAAAATGCAGTTGTTTGATGGGGCGCCTGGGTGGCTCAGTCGGTTAAGTGTCAGACTTTGGCCCGGGTCATGATCTCTTGGTTTGTGTGTTTGAGACCTGCTTTGAGCTCTGTGCTGACAGCTCAGAGCCTGGAGCCTGCTTCAGATTCTGTGTTTCCCTCGCTCTGCCCCTCCCCCTGCTCATTCTCTCTCTCTCTCTCTTTCTCTCTCTCTCTCTCAAAAAATGAAGCATTAAGAAAAAATTTTAAATGCAGTTATTTGAAAAATCAGCCAGTGTGCCAGGGTAAGTGGGACTGTTCTGGAATTTCAATCTGGAATATGATGAATTTGAAGTAGCAGCAAGGCAAACAAATGCAGATGTGGACAGGGAGTAACCAGAAGATTAAAGTAACCTGGAGCTCCAGTTTAAGGGGAAGGGAGGAGGCCCAGCATTTAGCAAATGGACACATTTGTTATCTCCACAAAGTCCAATCCGCACATGGCCAGTGTGGGTGGTACAGTGGGAGGACGTGTTGAGTCAGAAGTTTGGGCCCAAGTCCTAGCTTAACACATATGACTGTTTGTCTGAGCAAACAACTACCTCCTACTGCGCCCTGGCTAGAGAATGTGTTGTAAAATCTTGTATTTAGTTCACATAATACCACAAATTGACTCTAATATTCCAATTTCTTGATAAGGCGGCTACCAAGTTACTCAACCAGGAACTGATAGAGTTGAAATGAGAGCCCCCCTCTTCTGCCTCCAAAGTCCACATCCTAAGCAGCTTGCCACACTTTTTCTTTTAATCGAATTACTTATTTATTTTTTATAAATTAAATCCAAGTTTGTTAGCACATGGTGCGACAATGATTTCAGGAGTAGATTCCTCGAGCCCCTTACCCGTTCAGCCCATCCCCCCTCCCACAGCTCCTCCAGCAACTCTACTTGTTCTCTGTATTTAAGAGTCTCTTATGTTTTGTCCTCCTCCCTGTTTTTTATTATTTTTGCTTCCCTTTCCTTATGTTCATTTGTTTTGTATCTTCAAGTCATCATATGAGTGAAGTCATATGATAGTCTTTCTCTGAGTAGTTTTCCTTAGCATAATACCCTCTAGTTCCATCCATGTAGTTGCAAATAGTTTGCGACACTTTTTTTTAACGTTTATTTATTTTTGAGAGACAGAGAGATGGAACGTGAGCAGGGGAAGGACAGAGAGAGAAGGAGACACAGAATCTGAAGCAGGCTCCAGGCTCTAAGCTATCAGCACAGAGCCTGACGGGCTTGAACTCACGAACCATGAGATCATGACCTGAGCTGAAGTCGGCCGCTTAACCGACTGAGCCACCCAGGTGCCCCAGTTTGCCACACTTTAAATAAGACCAATAATGCTTACCCCCGTGGAGGTCTGGAGAAAGAGCTGAAATGCTGCACATGGAAGCACTTCTTCTACCTCACTGGAAGTGATTGTAAAGTAAAGGGAGTTGTATTCTTAACAATTTTCTCAAATTTCTATCTTCTAATTCCTCCAGTAGGAAACCCTGCTCCCAGGACAAAGAGACATCTGGGGCCCCAGTCTCTTCTCCATCCTGGGGCTGGCTCTACCCCCAACTCAAACAGAGCAATCTCAGCCCACTTATGTCTGCAAAGAGGGACTCAGATACAGATTTGTTTGTGGCTGGCCTCTTGGGGTGTTGTCTTCATGGGGGAAAAATGAATGACAAAACGTATTATCATGGGCTTTCCATACAAGGGGTGTGATTTGTCCAAGTCAGCAGCTAGGGAGTAAACCAGAGACAGAGAAGAGCCAGGCTATCTCACAGAAAAGCTAGTGCTCTGCCAATGAGGCGGGCTTGTGGGGAAGTGGATTCCCTATCGCAGAAGGCATTCAAACATTATCATGCAGGCTGAGTGATCATTTCAGAGCTGATTCAGCTTTTGTGGAAGTAGGTGATTGTTAAGATTTCTTTTACCTCTAAGATTCCAAACTATAGACTAATCATATGGTGGTCCTTTGGCATTTGCGTGAAAACAGAAGTAACTCTTAGCACAGGCTCCGGAGACTTTCAGTATATACAGCTTCCCATATTTGTGGTTCATTACCAGTTAATTCACCCATGGTTGAATACCATGAATGAGATAGTTTATTCTCCTAGTACTTAAGGGAGACTTTTAGCTGAAAAGACCTGCCCAAGGTCATGGAGTGATTTGATGGCAGGGACGAGGCTTTGGCCACGAGGAGCTCCAAGTCATATGTTTGCTTTGTTAGCCTAGATCTGGGAGGGGGTAGAAAGCCTGGAAACTTGAGACTAGCAAAAGCAAGACTGCTTGCCTCCTAGAAAAACAGCTGACCGATAATGGGGAACTGATGGCCTCATTCCAGAAACCACTCCAAGACCCCCACAAATGGCTTAAAATGAAAAAGAGTGCAGTGGTAACTCCCTGAGTGACCCCAACCCTGAGCACACCAGCTACCTCCTCTGTTTCTGCCATGGAGACAAAGGTCTTCCATCTCCTTAGTCCCCAGAAACTACTTCCCCTCACAGACTTTTTGCCTGGATTCAGGGCCCTCTGGGACATCTGTCCCATGGGGGGAAGGAAGGAAGCAGGGAAGAGGGGTGGGGAAAGTCAGAAGACACCCAGAAGAAATGATATCTTTTGCTTTCTAGCCCTTAAGGAAAGTGTCCCCCACACTTTAGTGTGCATCAGAATCTCCTGTGATACTTTACAATAAAAAGCTGCTTTTCTGGTCCCTTCCTGGAAATACTGGTTCTATTTTGAGAACCAAGTCCTTTTTAGCAATCACCTGGTGAATCTGATTGTACAGAAATGCTGTTCTGAGTCAGTGGGTTCTGACCACTTGTGTGGTCAGCTGGCCTCAGAGACACAAACCCCTTTCCAGTATAGCTCTGTGGGGAGGGGGAATGTGTAGGGGTGGTATGGAAAAGTAGTCCATACTGGATGTTGGAGAATCATCCTTTGGTACCTCTTCTGTTGCTCCCTAGCTGCAGGACCTTGAGGAGGGCACACAGCCCTCCTGAGCCCCCAAATCCCACCTGTGAAGCCTTTCTTACAGGCTTGAGAATCACATGCAATGGACCATATGACAGCACTTTGAAAGCTGTAGAGCACTGAAAAGATTGGAGGGGCTATTAATTACCTTTAAACACTAAGGGGTTTGGTTATATGAAGACTCTGTCAACGTTTGTGAGTCTGTTTGTAAGAGAGAAAATAGAGAAAAGGAAGATAAGAAAGGAGAAAAAAGAGAGAATGGGAACCTGTGACATGCAGACCTTACCCACTGTTCTGTGCTGCTCTCAGAATTTTCTGGTTCTGCTGCCTCATTTCCTCTTACATAGGGTATAAATTCAATCAAGACATAAAGGACCCTAAAACATTGCTTTCTGAGTAGGACTTGGCAATTTGTCCAGCTGGCTGAAGTGGGAAGGAGGATCCTGGTGCCTGGATCTTCAGTCCCTGTAAAAGAGGAGACAGTTTGGAAGGCTGTGGATGCTTGCTCTGATGACGATTTGGCATCTGGGAATTGAAGCTTGAGTCTCAGGTTGATGAAAAAAGGGGGTGTACTGGGAGCACATCGGGCCTACTTATCTGTTGTGGAGAGGCCTTGGGGAAGCAATCCCATGACAGTTTGTTGAGATGAACCTGGATAATTGCTCCAATGCTAATATCTATTAGAAAGGATCTTGGGAAATGAGCCTCATTTACCAATATTTGAAAATTTCGGTAGGAATTTTGACAAACTGACAAAATATGAATAACCAGAACTCGCATAAAAAAAAACACATTGTGAGCACTTTGCACACCTCATGCTCTCTTGCAGTCACTGTTTCTGCAAAGAGTAGCCACTCCTAATAGCATAACTTAGTTTTGCTCGTATTTGTACTTTATGTAAGTGAAAGCATGTAGTTTGTACTCTTTTGTGTCTGTTTCTTTTATTTAGCACTATATAAGAGGTTCATCCATATTGTTGAGTGTGGTTATAGATTGCTCATTGCTATATAATACTCTATGGTGTGACTTATACCATTGAAAGAAATCCATTCTACCTTGATGAGCATTAATTGTTTCTATTTCTGGCTGTTGTGAATAGTGTAGCTACACATTCTTCTTCGGCATCTATACTTATGCTAAGTGATTTGTTATCTTATTTATTATTTTTTTGATATTCCTTCTTTTTTTTTTTTAACAAACAGTTTATTGTCAAATTAGTTTCCACATAACACCCAGTGCTCATCCCCACAAGTGTCCTCCTCCATGCCCGTCCCTCCCTCCCCCCACATCCATCAGTCCTCAGTTTTTGTCAGCATTCAAGAGTCTCTCATGGTTTGCCTCTCTCCCTTTCCCCCACCATTTCCGCCCTTCTTCTCCCCCTTGGTCCTCTGTTAAGTTCCTCCTAATCCTCCTATACGTGCACACATATGATATTTGTCCTTCTCTGCCTGACTTATTTCGCTCAGCATAACACCCTCAAGGTCCATCCATGTTGCTACACATGGCCAGATTTCATTGTTTCTCATTGCCATGTAGTATTCCATGGTATAGATAAACCACATCTTCTTGATCCATTCATCTGTTGATGGACACTTAGGCTCTTTCCATGTTTTAGCTATTGTGGAGAGTGCTGCTATGAACATTGGGGTACATGTGCTCCTATGCATCAGCATTTCTGTATCCCTTGGGTAAATTCCTAGCAGTGCTATTGCTGGGTCATAGGGGAGTTCTATTGTTAGTTTCCTGAGGAACCTCCACACTGTTTTCCAGAGGGGCTGTACCAGTTTACATTCCCACCAACAGTGTAGGAGGGTGCCCGTTTCTCCACATCCTCGCCAGCATCTAGAGTTCTCTGATTGGCTCATTTTAGCCACTCTGACTGGCGTGAGGTGGTATCTCAGTGTGGTTTTGATTTGTATTTCCCTGATGAGGAGCAATGCTGAGCATCGTTTCATGTGTCTGTTGGCCATCTGGATGTCCTCTTTGGAGAAGTGTCTGTTCATATCTTCTGCCCATTTCTTCACTGGGTTGTTTGTTTTTCGGGCGTGTAGTTTGGTGAGTTCCTTATAGATTCTGGATATTAACCCTTTATCTGATATGTCATTTGCAACTATCTTTTCCCATTCCGTTGGTTGCCTATTAATTTTCTGGGTTGTTTCCTTGGCTGTGCAGAAGCTTTTAATCTTGATGAGGTCCCAACAGTTTATTTTTGCTCTTGATTCCCTTGCTTTTGGGGATGTGTCAAGTAAGAAGTTGCTGCGGTGGAGGTCAAGGAGGTTGTTTCCTGCTTTCTCCTCTAGGGTGCTGATAGTTTCCTGTCTCACGTTCAGGTCCTTTATCCATTTTGAGTTTATTTTTGTGCATGGTGTGAGAAAATGATCTAGTTTCATTCTTCTGCATGTTGCTGTCCAGTTCTCCCAACACCATCTGTTAAAAAGGCTGTCTTTTTCCATCGGATATTCTTTCCTGCTTTGTCAAAGATCAGTTGGCTGTATACTTTTGGGTCCACTTCTGAGTTCTCAATTCTGTTCCATTGGTCTATGTGTCTGTTTTTGTGCCAATACCATACTGTCTTGATGATGACAGCTTTGTAGTAGAGGCTAAAGTCTGGGATGGTGATCCCTCCCGTTTTGGTTTTATTTTTCAGGATTACTTTGGCTATTCGGGGTCTTTTGTGGTTCCATACAAATTTTTGGATAGTTTGTTCTAGTTTTGAGAAGTATGCTGGTGCAATTTTGATTGGAATTGCATTGAATGTGTAGAGTGCCTTAGGTAGTAATGACATCTTAACTATATTTATTCTTCCTATCCATGAGCATGGAATGTTTTTCCATTTCTTTGTGTCTTCTTCAATTTCCTTCATAAGTTTTCTATAGTTTTCATCATACAGATCTCTTGTATCCTTGGTTAGGTTTATTCCGAGGTATTTTATGGCTTTTTGTGCAATTGTGAATGGGATCAGTTTCTTGATTTCTCTTTCTGTTGCTTCATTGTTGGTGTATAAAAATGCAACCGATTTCTGTACATTGATTTTGTACCCTGCAACTTGGTTGAATTCTGGGATCAGTTCTAGTAGGCTTCTGGTGGAGTCTGTCGGGTTTTCTATGTAGAGTATCATGTCATCTGTGAAGAGTGAAAGTTTGACTTCCTCTTTGCCAATTCTGATGCCTATGATTTCCTTTTGGTGTCTGATGGCTAATGCTAGGACTTCCAGCACTATGTTAAACAGCAGTGGTGAGAGTGGCATCCCTGTCGTGTTCCTGATCTCAGGGGGAAAGCTCTGAGTTTTTCCCCGTTGAGGATGATGTTAGCTGAAGGCTTCTCATAGATGGCTTTGATGATGTTTAAGTAGGTTCCTTCTATCCCAACTTTCTCGAGTCTTTATTAAGAAGGGATGCTGTATTTTGTCAAATGCTTTTTCTGCATCTATTGACAGGATCATATGGTTTTTATCTTTTCTTTTATTGATATGATGTATCACATTGATTGATTTGCAAATATTGAACCAGCCCTGTAACCCAGGAATGAATCCCACTTGATCTTGGTGGATGATTCTTTTTATATGCTGCTGGATTCGATTTGCAAGGATCTTGTTGAGAATTTTGCATCCGTATTCATCAAGGATATTGGCCTGTAGTTCTCTTTTTTTGCTGGATCTCTGTCTGGCTTGGGAATCAGAGTGATGCTGGCTTCATAAAATGAGTCTGGGAGTTTTCCTTCACTTTCTATTTTTTGGAATAGCTTGAGAAGAATTGGGATTAATTCTGTTTTAAATGTCTGGTAGAATTCCCCAGGAAGCCATCAGGTCCAGGGCTCTTATTTGTTGGGAGATTTTTGATCACTGATTCAATTTCTTCACTCGTTATGGGTCTGTTCAGGTTTTCTATTTCTTCTCGTGTGAATTTTGGTAGTGAGTGTGTGTTTAGGAATTTGTCCATTTCTTCTAAGTTGTCCAATTTGTTGGCATATAATTTTTCATAGTATTCCCCGATAATTGCTTGTATTTCTGAGGGTTTGGTTGCAAGAAGTCCATTTTCATTCATAATTTTGTCTATTTGGGTGCTCTCTCTTTTCTTTTGGATAAGTCTGGCTAGAGGTTTGTCAATTTTGTTATTTTTTCAAAAAACTAACTCTTGGTTTCATTGATCTGTTCAATTGTTTCCTTGGTTTCTATGTTGTTTATTTCTGCTCTAATTTTTACTATTTCTCTTCTTCTACTGGGTTTAGGACGTTCTTGTTGCTCTGCCTCTAGTTCCTTTAGGTGAGCTGTTAGATTTTGGACTTGTGCTTTTTCTAATCTCTTGAAATAGGCCTGGAGAGCAATGTACTTTCCTCTTAGGACTGCCTTTGCCGCATCCCATAGATTTTTTTTTTAAAGTTTTATTTATTTCGAGGAGAGAGAGAGACAGCGTGAGCAGGGGAGGGTCAGAGAGAGAGGGAGTCACAGACTGAAACAGGTTCCAGGCTCTGAGCTGGCAGTCAGCACAGAGCCCGATGGGGCTCGAACCCACGAACCGCGAGATCATGACCTAAGTGAAAGTCGAACGCTTAACCGACTAAGCCACCCAGGCGCCCCCGCATCCCATAGATTTTGAATTGTTGTGCTTTCATTTTCATTTGTTTCCATATATTTTTAAATTTCATCTCTAATTGCCTGATTGGCCCATTCATCTTTAGAAGGGTGTTCTTTAACCTCCATGTTTTTGGAAGTTTTCCAGACTTCTTCCTGTAATTGATTTCAAGTTTCAAAGCATTGTGATCTGACAGTGTACATGGTATGATCTCTATTCTTTTATATTTATTGAGGGCTGCTTTATGTCCCAGTATGTGATCTATCTTGGAGAATGTGCCATGCGCACTTGAGAAGAAAGTAAATTCCCTGGCCTCAGGATGTAAAGTTCTAAATATATCCGTCAGGTCCATCTTGTCCAATGTATCTTTCAAGTCCATTATTTCTTTAGTGATTTTCTGTCTGGTTGACCTATCTATTGCTGTAAGCAGAGTATTAAAGTCCCCTCCTATTAGCACATTCTTATCTATAAGCTTGTTTCTGTTTGTGATTAATTGTTTTAGATATTTATGTGCTCCCATATTCGGTGTGTAGACATTTATGATTGTTAGTTCTTCCTGATGGATGGACCCTGTAATTATTATGTAGTGCCCTTCTTCATCTCTTGTGATTGTCTTTATTTTAAAGTCCAGTTTGTCTGATATAAGTATCGCTACTCCGGCTTTCTTTTGATTTCCTGTAGCATGATATATATTTCTCCATCCCGTTACTTTTAATCTGAAGGTATCTTCCCGTCTAAAATGAGTTTCTTGTAGACAGCATATAGATGGATTTTGTTTTTTAATCCATTCTGCTACCCTATGTCTTTTGATTGGAGCATTCAGCCCATTTACATTCAGTGTTATTATTGAAATATGTGGGTTTAGAGTCTTTGTATCTTTTGTAGGGTTCATGTTTGTGGTGGTGTCTCTGGAATCTTTGTTCCTTGCAACCTTTCCTTCAGAGCATCCCCCTCAGGATTTCTTGTAGGGCTGGCTTCGTGGTGACAAATTCTTTCAATTTCTGTTTGTTTGGAAAGGTTTTTATCTCTCCTTCTATTTTGAATGACAGGCTTGCTGGATAGAGGATTCTTGGCTGCATATTTTTACTGTTCATCACATTGAAGATCTCTTGCCATTCCTTTCTGGCCTGCCACGTTTCAGTAGATAGGTCTGTCACCACTCTGATGGGTTTCCCTTTGTATGTGAGGGCCCTTTTCTCCCTAGCTGCTTTCGAAATTCTCTCTTTGTCCTTGTATTTTGCCATTTTTACGATGATATGTGTCGATTCAAGTTACGTCTGAGGGGAGTCCTCTGAGCCTCTTGTATTTCCACATTGACTTCCTTCCCCAGGTCGGGGAAGATCTCTGCTATAATTTGTTCCAGGACTCCTTCAGCACCTTTCCCTCTCTCTTCCTCTTCTGGGATTCCTATGATACGGATATTGTTGCGTTTGACTGTGTTGCTGAGCTCTCGAATTCTTTCCTGTTCCTGGATCAGTTTGTCTCTTTTTTTGTCAGCTTCTTGTTTTTCTATAATGGTGTCTTCTAAATCACTTATTCTCCTTTCTGCCTCTTCAATCCGTGCATTGGAGGCCTCTAATTTATTATGTATCTCATTTATCGCATTTTTAAATTCTTCATGCCTATTTTTATTTTCCATTCTGTCTGTAGCCATAGTTTCTTTGATGTCCCTATGTTTTTTTCAAGCCCTGCTATTAATTTTACCATTATTATTCTAAAATCTTGTTCACTTATGCTGCTGATATCAGTTTTGAGCAGTTCATTAGCTGTCATTTCTTCTTGGAGTTTCTTTGGAGGAGAGCTCTTTCATTTCGTCATTTTAGTTAGCTTTCCAGCTCTTGTTGGTTTTAAAGACCTGTTATGCTCTCTGTTTCTATGAGCGCTGCTATATCCAAGAAGACTCTTTGACTTTCCAGGGCCTATCCTTTCAGAGATTGTTTTTGAATGGTATCCCTCGGTCTCTCTTGTTGGGACCTTAGTTATTTTATTTTCCTATTCGTAGTGATATTTGGGACTCTTCACTTTGTGTACTCTAGCTTGTTTCTTGAGAAGCCCTGGAAAAGAAAACAGACAGACAAACACACAGGGAGCAGGAGTACACAAACGCACAGGCTGATTCAACTAACATGCAAAGCGAGAGGGAAAATGAAAAAGTTAATAGAAAAGACGGAGGAGGGAGGGCGAATAATAGGGAGCATAAAATACATAAAAGGGTCAAAAAGGGGAAAAGAAAAGGAAAAAAGAAGAAAACCGATGGACAAAGAACGGTTTAAAGCATATACCTGGATTTCCCAGCTACAGTTAAATAGCCGTGTGTATGCAGTGCTGGTTGAAGAGCATAGAGAAAAAGAGAGAAGGCAGGGCGAGATGAGGCAGATTTCGAAATAGAATGAACAGGCAGAAGAGATAAGAAGCTTTTTTCAAAGAGGTAAAGGGTAGAATATGGTTGGATAGGTGAGAGAAGGATGCTGGAATTATCCAGAGAAACTATGTAGTCTAATTACTCCTGAGAGAAATAGCTGAAAAAGTCGGTAGGTGTAGAATTTACATTTACAGAATGGACTTGTTGTGATTGTTTAAGCAAGCTGGCGACCAGAGTTAATCAGGTCAGTGTTTTGGGGAAAAAAGCGAGAAAAGAGAAAGAAGAAGAAAAAAAGAGAAAAGAAAGGGAAAAAGAAAAGAAAGAAGAAAAAAAAGGAAAAAAAAAACAAAAAAAGGAAAAAAGAAAGAGAAAAAAAAAAAAGAAAAAGGGAGGATGGCACCTCTCAGGCAGGGATGGGCGTGGCGTGATCCGATGCCTCAGGCGGGGGTTCTGCCTTGGCGATTGTGGGGAGGAGAGTGACGGTGCTCCAGTCCCTTCTTGAACCCCGCGCTGCAGCTCGCTTTTTTTTTGGCGTGTCAACTCCCCGTTCCGAGGACGTAGCCGAAGTTGGTTGCACTCTTCAACCCAGGCCAGTTCCAATCTCCAAATCCCAGTCCGAGCCCCGCTGAAGTTGCCTTAGGCACAGCGCCCCAGACAACCCCCTCGGGCTATTCCAGGCTCCCTGCTGAGCTCTGGGGGCGGAGTCAGAATCGCTGCTTCCTTCTCTGGGTCAGGCTGGCACGCATGCGCGGGGGCTTGCCTGCCGGGTCCGCGTAGCCTGAGCCCGCTGGAGTGAGGAAAACCGGGTCTCTCTATGGCTCGTCACCCGAATCACGAACTCACAGGCAAATTTCCCAGTTTTTAGCTCTTTTCCTTCCCTCTCGAATTCCAGCCAGCCAGGAGCGCGGACGCCCGGTGTCTGCGTGGCTCTTTCAGGGGTCCCAGCCGCCCTGGAGCTACAATGACGGCAGGCGCGCCGCCGCTCCAAAATCAAACCTCCAGAAGCGGCACAAAGAAGCAGTTTGTGTGCTCAGCCTCCCCCAGGACCAGTTGGCGCGAGGGGACCTGGTGTGCAGGTATTTGGCAAGTACGGTCTTTCTATGCACCGAGTGGAGGTTTTTCTGTTTCGGACTCTCTCTTTTTCCCCTCTCACTCCCCGTAGAGGGTAGAGGGGGATCGCCTCCCACCCTGGAGTCTCCGATCCCGGCCCGATTTTACCTTCCCCGGTTCGCACTCACGTTAGAAGGCTTTCTCAGTGGATTCTGCGTCCTTTTTCTCCCAGTCTCTCAGGTTTTGTATGGTTTCCAATGGCTTCAGATCTTTTCTGTGTGATGTATGGGCGCGAGTGCAAGTACGGAGCTCCTTACTTCTCCGTCATCTTGCCCCCTTCCCTGATTTGTTATTTTAACATTTAGATCTGTTGTTAATCTAGAATTGATTATAATATCTGGTGAGGTAGAAGTCAAGATATGTATATATATATTGCCCCCCATAAGTGTGGATATACATCTAATTCTTGAACAGTTATTAAAACTATATTTCTCCATTCTTTGGGCTTACTTTATTTTTATTTATTATTCTTTTAATTAGTATTATTTTTCTTTCACCAAATTTTATTTAAATTCTAGTTAGTTGACATACAGTGTAATATTTGTTTCAGTTGTAGAATTTAGTGATTCATCACTTAACACACAACACCCGGTGGTTATCACAAGTGCCTTCCTTAATACACATCACCTATTAAATCCTTCCCCCTGCATACCTCCCCTCGAGGAACCATCAGTTTGTTCTCTATAGCTAAGAGTCTGTTTTTTTTGGTTTGCCTCTTTTTTTTACACCTCTATGTTCATAAGACCTAAATGTAAGACAGGAAACCACCAAAATCCTAAAAGGGAACACAGGCAGTAACCTCTTTGATATTGACCATAGCAAATTTTTTTGATATATGTCTCCGAGGCAAGGGAAACAAAAGCAAAATAAACTATTGGGACCTTATCAAAATAAAAAGCTTCTGAACAGTGAAGAAAACAATCTAAAAAACAAAGGCAACTGACAGAATGGGAAAAGATATTTGTAAATGGGTTAGTATCAAAATATATAAAGAACTTTAAAACTTATTATTCAAAAATAAATAATCCAGTTTAAAAATTGGCAGAGGACATGACTAGACATTTTTCCAAAGAAGACATACAAGGGGTTAACAGACACTTACTTGCTTTAAACAAATAATAATGTGGTGTAATCTTCAGAGTAGAAGTCTTCCATATCTTTGCTAGATTTATTCTTATGTGTTTGTTGCCTTTTATTAAATAATTCTCAGATCTCAATATTTACAGAAGAAGAAGAATCCAAACCCACAGTTATATGATGTTATTACATATTTACTAAGCTAGTAAAGTGAATAACAATAGTGGCACAGTATTGGTGAGATGATGGATAGACAGAGTTTCAGGACCAGTTGGCAGTATAGAGCAGAGCTTTAAAACTATCCACATGAACAGGCAGATGCATTTATTTTTAAGAATGTAGGGCTAAGAGAGTAAATCATATGAAAAAGTAATGCTTGCTGAAATGATATTTTTTAATATTCAAACATTTGAATTAACCTGCAAACAGCATAGTAAGGCACCTGTGACAAAACCGTGTGTGAGCGTGCGTTGAGGTCAAAAGGTATAATTATGACAAATGTGTAAACTGTGTTGTTACAAAGATGTTCACATACAAAATATAAATGTGGAAGAGTAACATAATTTAAGTTAAAAGGTAGAACTAAAAATATTGGTGAATATTCATTTAAGCAGTGGAAGATGTATGTCTGTCAATGAATTAGGATACAGTATAAGATAGTACAAACTTGTGTATTTTAAGTTAACTGGTAAATTTTTACTTTAAGTTGAAGTACCTGGTAAACATGATTTCAAAGGTAGACTGAAATCATCCCTGCACGTGAATCCCCATAAGTAGTTGATTCTACATTAAATCCCAAATGTTCTTAGAAAGAATGATTGAAGCACAGGTTCCCATCTAGTTTCACAGAGCAGGTCATAGGTGATTCTCTAAGTGCTTGTGAGTGAATTTGCATTATCTACTGCTATTCAGCTTTAATTTTAACAAGGACTACTCCCATAGCTAACATTCATTGGAAACATATTATATCCTAGGCATCTTGCTGGCTCAGTCAGTAAAGCATGCGACTCTTAATCTCAGAGTCATCACATTCAGGTCCTATGTTGGGTGTGGAGACTACTTTGGAAAAGAAAAAACAACTCTGTACTAGGCATTCACCCTTTATACTTACATGAATATCTCACTTAATTATCACAAACAATGCTTTACATACATTACCATTTAAAATTTTTTTTTAATGTTTTATTTATTTTTGAGTGAGAGATAGAGACAGCATGAGCAGGGGAGGGTCAGACAGAGAGGGAGACAGAATCTGAAACAGGCTCCAGGCTCTGAGCTGTCAGCACAGAGCCTGATGTGGGGCTCGAACCCACAAACCATGAGATCATGACCTGAGCCGAAGCTGGACTCTTAACCGACTGAGCCACCCAGGTGCCCCGATACATTACCATTTTTAAACCTCCTGACAATACAAAAGGTAGTTTATAGCTGCTTTGAAGGGTTAGGTAATTTCCCAGGGTCATACAGCTTACAAGCAGCAGAACTAAGATTTGAACTTGAGGCAGTCTGTCTGACTGTAGAGCCAATGTTTACCACTTTGCTGTACTACAGCAAGTGGTATTGCTTTTATTGTCAGAAGATAGTATGTGAGCTTACTGTAAGATAAATGGGAATCAGGGGAGCTGGCCATCAAAAACTGACTTCTGCTAGAGGAGATATTATTTATAATAATCATAGCCTATGTCATTAGGCATGCAGCCAGATACCTGAAGGGAAATAGGTAAGAATAAAAAAATAGTACCCCATAGTAGCTTTTTATTTTCTTATGGAATCTAATTGGTTACAGTATACTTTATTGTACATGTATTTGTCAAAACTTTTGGTGACTTAGCTTTCCAAGTCCATTTTGGTAAATTTCAACAATAATCAATATGTTATGAAAATATTAGCCTGAGTTGATCTTGGGAGCAATATAGAACAGTGTAGGCTGCAAACCATATTTGTTATGAACTGGTGAAGATGGTTCTGAATGCTACAGTAAGTAAGTTTGAACTTTATTCTGCAGGTAGTATAAGGCCACTGGAGATTTCTAATAGGGCGGTAGTCATATTCAATGAAGGTTAATCTGATTATGGTGTGCAGAATAGATGGAATGGGGAGAAACTGGGGACTGAGGAACATCTAAGAAGGGGGTTCAGTCATTCAGCTAAGAGACCATGAACTATCCATAAAATCATTGTTTCCTGGCCCCTAACTTTATGATTGCAACCATGCCAGTGGGGTTTAGCACATATTAATGGTGCCAGGCATTATATTAAATGGTAAACATTGGTATAGCAAAGTTGAAATTGACTTAGAAAAAGTCTCACCAAAGATAAAATTAAATTTTCACATGTAATTTAAGATGTTAAGAGGGATGGGGGTCTTGGATGCCTGGCAAAATGTTATGGTAGGTCTACCTAAGGACTCCGCCCCCATCAAACCCCTCCTTTCCAGTCCCAGTTTCTATTATCTCAGCATGAGGACTTCACAGATATGGGGATTCCCAGTGTCAAAAACACTGTTGGTAGGAATCCAAGTCACCAAGGTCACAGTGATGGTGGGGGAAAGTTATCTTTCCCTGGAGTTTATTCTTGGACACATACAATAGCACAACCAATATTTCCTTATTTTGGTCATGAGGTATTTCTTGTTGTTTCAAAAGTATTCAAGCACATTTTTTATTATACTATAAGTCTGAATTGCTGTGATTTTAGAGCACTATGACTATAAGAAATTAAGCTAACGATATTGGCCTGATTATGGCTATGTTCTGAGAAAGTCTTGTAGGTTAGACATGAAGATCTCAAGTTCAGATCACAGGTCCTGGAAGCGAGGTCTCCATTTTCTCTCATTCTTTATTGCTTAATTATGGTGAATGCAATTAAGTGGGGATCCCCATATTGGATGTGAAGTCACTACTGCTAAGGGGAATGGATTTTGCCAACCCAAATTAGCTTTCTCAAGGAAGACTTGATGTCTCTGTTCCTTAAACTATAGATAAAGGGATTCAGCAGTGGGGTTACTACTGTGTACATAACTGATGCAACTGTGCCCTTCTGTGCCGAGCGGGTTGAGGGAGGACTGAAATAAACACAGAAGGAAGTCCCAAAGAATAGAGAAACCACAGAGAGATGAGAGCTGCAGGTGGAAAAGGCTTTCTGCTTCCCCTGAATTGAAGGGATCTTCAGGATTGTTGAGAAAATACGTGCATAAGAGATAATGAGGCAAAGCACACAAACCAGTCCTGCAAGTCCCCCGATAGTGAAAATCAGCAGCTCATTAATGAAGGGATCTGTGCAGGACAGACTCAGAAGCGGGTTGATGTCACAGAAGAAGTGTGGGATCTTGCGTTCTGCACAGAAGGACAGATTGTTCATCAACACTGTGTGTAGGAGGGAGTGGAGGGCATTCATAATCCAGGATGCAGAAACTAGGAGGACACAGAGCCCAGGGCTCATGACTATGATGTAATGGAGTGGGTAGCATATGGCCACATAGCGGTCGTAGGCCATGACAGCCAAGAGGAATGCCTCTAGCATCACGAACAGCATGAAAAAATACAGTTGCGATAGACACCCTGCATATGAGATGGCCTGATTCTGGATCCATATGTTTGCCAACATCTTGGGGACTGTGGTGGACACAAAGCAGGCATCAGCAAGAGAGAGGTTGGCCAGGAAGAAGTACATGGGCGTGTGGAGGTGAGCGTCAGCAATGATGGTCAGAATGATGAGGAGGTTGCCTCCCACTGTGACCAGGTACATGAACAGAAACAGCCCAGAGAGGACTTCCTGCTGCTCTGGCTGCTCAGAAAGCCCGAGGAGGAAAAATTCTGAGACGCTGGTCAGGTTTTCCCACCCCATTTGTCTGTAAGCAGAAAGTTGGGTTAATGGAATGAAATTGGTAAGCCCTCTGAAAATTTTGCCGTAGTCCAATGTTGATCTTCTAGTGTGAGGTGGAATCATGAAATATCCAATACTTAACTGCATAGGACCCACAAAAACTGCAGTTTCATATAGTTCAAGTGAATATTTGCAAATGCCTGTGCTGTCTGCCATGGGATACCAAAGATTTGTTTGCAACAAGGTGAGAGTTTTCTTTTTAAAAAGTTTTATTATATAAGCATGAATCCAATACGTATACTTTGTTTTCTAAAATTATTTTAAGTTACATGCTTTTTTATTAATGATTTAAAGCTTTGACCTCTATAATGAACTATTTTAAAAACTTATCAAATATAAACAAAAGCCTGTCTGTGCTTGTTCTTAAGCAGTGAGTAGCATTTAGTGAATCATTGTCTCCAAATTTCTGTGCATGTTTTCCAGTCTTGCCTTTCTTTAAATGTGTTAACTATTCCAGGAGTCAGAAAAATAGAAAACCAGAGCCAAATCCTCCTCACACATTTTTTTTGGCATGGACCCAAAGCTAAGAATGTATTTTAAATTTTTAAAGGTGGTAAAAAAAAAAAAAAAAAAAAAAGCCCCACAAAACCCACAAGGCTTAAAGCAAAGAAGAAGATGCAACAAAGTGCATACGTGACCCCACAAAACCTAAAATAGTTACAACCTCACCATTCATAGCAAGTTTACCATCTCCTTTGCTAGACTGTAAATTCTTGGACATCCTGATGCAAATACTGTTCACCTTTATATACTTGGCTTAATTACATGCTTGATGACACATAATAAATGATCAATAAATTTGTGGAATTTATGAAAAATTACATGTTGTTCACTAGTATGGAGGAGTCATGTCAAGTGTGGAACTAATGGAATAGCTATCTAAAAAGTTCTGAAACCGCAATTACCAGCACATTGCAGGAAAAGACTTGAACATGGGCTGTGGCAAAATAGCTATTGTACTAACAAAATTCGTACGTCCCTTTCATCCTTAATATGAAGTTGTTCTGGAAAGTGACTTCCTAGCTAAGACTACTTTCCTAGCCAAACTGACATCTAGGTGTGGATACGTGACCAGCTCTTATTTGAGTGCATGATTTATCTTTTTTTCTTTAGCTTCCTGGATTCAAAGAGCAACCAAAGTAAAACATGCAACCCACACATTCACACAACACAAATCATAATATGTCATGAAGTGTTTGCATGTAATAGGATGAATCATGCATTACAACTGCATCTGAAAACCATTCATTTAAATATATAACTTGACCAACAATACTGTAAGTGTATACCAATACATATAGTTTGAAGCTGGGTTGGAGTTGTTTCTTCATAAAACTTCATAAATATCTTGTGGTACTCATGTGGACATTATGACATTAATCCATCCAAAGATTTCACAGGTCAAATAAATCTTTGCCATATTTCCCCAATATTTTGAAAAGCGTGACTATTGTGAAAAAAAGGGTTGGAATTGGTGAAAAGCATATCTAATGCTGAAATCATTAACACCGCCAGCTGGTCTGGTGAGAAATCTGGGTGTCATTATAGACCCATTTTTCTACCTCCTCATATGCATCCAAATACCACCAAATCTTGGTGATTTTACTTTGTCAGTATAACTAAAACTTACCCATTTTTCTTTATTCATCCACTGTCTTCAGTTCCAGCAGCCATTATCTTCATTCAGGACATTCATTTATCACTTATATATGGGCAGTCATTCTTCCTATAGGCATAGCCACCTGCTCTCTGGTTTCACTCCAGAGAGAATGGGCTTTCTACAAACCATAACTGATTTTGTCTCTCTACCTGAAAAATCCTTCAGGGTTTCTGGTTACTTTCAGGATAAACTCTATACTTCTTCATGTGGCCCGAAGACCCTTGAAATACTGGTATTTACTATAGATGTCTCCATTGACTCATGGGCTTCCCTCTCCATTCTACATCCTATGCACCACTTATACTTACAATTATTTAGAAGATCTAGATACTTTTTCACCTTTGGGCTTTTGCCCATATTATTTTCTCGTACTGGAATAGTCTTCCTTCAGGTTTCAGCTTAGATTCATTTTTCTTTCTTTTCAAGTTTTAACTTAAATTCTAGTGAACACATGTGGTAAAAATTGGTTTCAGGCATATAATTTAGTGACTCATCACTTACATATAATGTCTGGAACTCCTTACGAGTGCCCTCCTTAATACCCATTACCCATTTAGCCCACCCCCTACCCACCTCCTTCTATCAACCCTCAATTTGTTCTCTATAATTGAGAGTCACTCATGGCTTGCTTCCCCCTTGCTCTCTCTTTTTTTTTCCTTCCCACATGTTCATCTGTTTTGTTTCTTAAATTCCACATATGCGTGAAATCTTATGAGATTGTCTTTCTCAGACTTATTTCGTCTAATGTAATAGACTCTAGCTCCATCCATATTGTTGGAAATGACAAGATTTCATTCCTTTTGATGGCTGAATAATATTCCAACACACACACGCACACACACGCACACGCACACCATCCTCTTTATCCATTCACTAGTCTTCTTTGGGGAAGACTTTCCTGATGTATCCTCTTTACAACAAACTCAGGTTCATACCCCACTGGCTTGTGCCTCCCCCATCACAGCACATGTCGCTCTAGATTGTGACCAGCTATTGACTTGTCTGTGTTCTCTGTTCTACTGTATCTTTGTTTTTTTTTGTTAATATTTTTATTTATTTCTAGGAGAGAGACAGCGTGAGCAGGGGAGGGTCAGAGAGAGAGGGAGATACAGACTCTGAAATAGTCTCCAGGCTCTGAGCTGGTAGTCAGCACAGAGCCTGACGGGGGGCTTGAACCCACGACCCGCGAGATCATGACCTAAGCAAAAGTTGGACGCTTAACCAACTAAGCCACCCAGGCGCCCCTGTTCTACTGCATCTTTGAGAGAAGCCCAAGAAAATGTCTATCTTGTTCATCTTGGAAATGTGCATTAGCCCTGAGTCTGATAGGAGATGGGTACTCAGTAAGTATCTATCATGTGCATCAATAAATCTCAAAGAGTAGAAAGAACTGAAAGGGAGATTAGATAGACATAATATCAGGTGGAGGTAACAGCCTATACATTTTTATTACTAGTTTTACACATAGCTTTGAGTTAATAAAGTCCTGGTCATAGGAATATGTAGGAAACATGGTAACAGAAACATAAAGATGTCAAACAAAGCTCTTTCTAGGTAAAATTCTGGGAATGGAACAAAGTTTTATCAGAGGAATTAAGTCACAGAATCAGTTTTCCACCATGCTTCATTTTCCCTCCGCAGCTGAGCATGCCCTGTGAATTCGTCAGCCCTAGCTTCACCCACTGGAATCACCGTGCACCTGGCAGTAGTGGCATTTGTATCTTATTCTCTCTGACCATGCATATTTCTCACCACACCCTCTTTCTCTTTTATACAGATACTGCAGGGTATGTTGCAGGCTGCTCCCTCTCCTCATTGCAAATATCCATCAAAGGAAAAAACCAGAAAGCCCAGAAACAGCACCATAGAGATCAGAATTTGGTCTGCTAAAGATGGCAGTGCCAATTGGTAAGAAACAAAAAGGAGACTTAACAGATGGTCCTGGGGGCAGGCTTGTGACTCCATGGGCACAGTGAATTTAGATTCACACCTCCAGTATTTACCAAAAAAATTTCAGGTGGCTAAAGCATTTTGTATAGATACAACTATAAGGCAAGCAGAAGAAAACACAGCCCAGTAGTTATTTGATCTTGAGACAGGGTGGCCTAAGTAAAAAGCAATGGAAGCAACAATAAAGGAAAAGAAAATTGGTCTAATAAAATTAAATTTAAAAATTCTCCTATTAGGAGCTTAACAGAGGACCAAGGGGGAGAAGAAGGGCAGAAATGGTGGGGGAAAAGGGGAGAGGCAAACCATGAGAGACTCTTGAATGCTGACAAAAACTGAGGACTGGTGGATGTGGGGGGGAGGAGGGGTGGGCATGGAGGAGGGCACTTGTGGGGATGAGCACTGGGTGTTATGTGGAAACTAATTTGACAATAAACTATTTGTAAAAAAAAAAAAAAAATTCTCCTATTAAAGAAAAAAATCAATGGGGTGCCTGGCTGGCTCAGTCAGCTGGGCATCCGACTTTGGCTCAGGTCATGATCTCACTGTTGGTAGGTTCGGCCTGCGACAGGCTCTGTGCTGACAGCTCAGAGCCTGGAGCCTGCTTCGGATTCTGTGTCTCCCTCTCTTTCTGCTCCTCCCTCACTCATGCTCCACCTCTGTCTCTTAAGAATAAATAAACATTTCTAAAAATTAAAAAAAATTGCAAAGTAAAAAGGCAAGTAAAAAACTGGGGAGC
Source organism: Proteles cristata cristata (assembly GCA_017311185.1). Classification (NCBI taxonomy): domain Eukaryota; kingdom Metazoa; phylum Chordata; class Mammalia; order Carnivora; family Hyaenidae; genus Proteles; species Proteles cristata. The sequence continues at coordinate 9,978 of JAESUZ010003044.1, read as the reverse complement.
TATTTTCTATGTATATTATAGAAAGTATATTCTTAAAACCACAATCATTAATTTTAATAAATCGGTAAAAGACAACACCCCCACCCCAAGAAAAATGAATAATAACCACTAACCCTTAAGTCACCAGCAAGGGCAGAGACAGGATCTAGCCTCAATGTTTCATTCCAAAACCTGTGCTTCCTCCACCCCACTCATGCATGGTCTTAGTCACCCCAATTTGTCTGCTGACAGGTGACATCTGCAAGGTCATCGGCTTGTGTGCCATTGGCCAAAATGTCATCCTCATAGGTGGTGTTTCCTCCGCTCTCTCCCAAGTCCCCACACTACCCAGGGCCCATGTTTACTAGATTCTTTATTCACCACACCCTTAGAGCTCTCCGCATAGTGGGCTCCACAAAGTGGGGCTCAGTACATACTTGTGCATAGCTGCATTGGCTGTCCTCTCCCTATGCCCCTTCTAACCACAGCCACTTCTGTGGTTCCCTGGCCTCCATAGCTGTTGCTTTTTCCCCTGCTTGGAGCTGACCCATACGTCTCCCTCACTCAGGACAGACGTCGCTCATTGGCTTAAGACGTATTGAAAGGGCCTCAGAAACTCCGCTCTTGTCAGTCTTGTCTCTTGATGGTTTCTGCCCCAGCAGAGACAGAAACCTTGGCCCTAACTCCCCCAAGAGGCTTCCTCTTAGCTCCGAAAGTCACAGATCAGAGACTGGGCTTTCTTCTTTCTTTCCATGTTTGCTATAGTTTACCCCCAACTTTGAGGCTATCTCTTGCTGTATGAGACCCAGCACTTCACCCAAACATACAACTCATTCAGAGTATAGTCTTTCCTTTTCACATGGAGCCAGTGGGCATGTCCCCAGGCTTGTTATAAAATATAACTTCTGTGACTCAAAACAAATTTGTTATGTTAGCTCATATTAGCTGTGTGCTTTTTTTTAACATCTGAATTTTCTGTAATTGATTGATTATAACTTGAACTTAACGTGGAAGCCCTCTGGAGACAAGTTCACATTTGAAAATGGAAATGAAATTTAGAGAATCTGTGTTCCCCACAGGTGAGGAAAAGACCATCCAGGGTGGAAAGAAGTGAAAGTTACAAGGTTAGAAACAGGGAATAAGATGGTGGTTGGGAACTGAGTGATCAGGAACTCCTGATCCAACTCCTATGATGTCCAACTCCTATTCCCATATAGGTCCTAAATATAACAATTTAATCCTACCTCCCGAGAATAATCTATATTTTGTTAGCTAGTATATTTATTAAAAATATCCAGAAGAATAAGCAGGAAACCAATGACAGTGATTGCTTGTTAGAGGTATAGGAATTGGGTGGATGAGACACAAGAGAGGGAGACAGATTTTCATGTATACTTTTTAGCTCATTTCAAAGTTTGAACCATGTGAATATACTACTTATTGAAAAATACATTAATTGAGGTTAGTATTATACAAAACCAAGCCACGGGTTCATAAAATGTATAAAATGAAAGATAATACAGTATAATGCAGCCTCTCTTTGCTGGAGATTCTGTAAATAGCAGAGAAACCTGTTTGTTTGGAGCCACATCCTTTTAATGCTTTGGTGTTTGGGCATGAATGTGTATATTTGTGTATTTGTGGATGTGTGTGAGTGCGTTTGTGTCTCCTGCAGAGGCTAGAAGTTGAGTGCAAGGGATCATCATGGAATTATTTGGAGATAAGTCGCTGCTGGCTCCTGTGCTCTGTTCTGCTTATAGCACAATGATTCGAGATTCTAAGGACCTGGGTCTCTGCCCTAAAGCAGTATCACACTGTTGTTACAGGGCTGTTTGTGAGAGACACACAACCAGCTGACCACAGTGTGGGATGGGCTCAGGAGAAAGGGGGGAGAAAAGAACAGAATGGAGTCTCTTAGGCCTTACCTGGTTGTTCTTGACAATCCCTGAGGGTGTTACTGGCAGGCTATCATCTGGCTTGCATACATCTTTCCCATTGTGGATGGTCAGAAGGAGACAAGAACATCTGTTTGAGGCACCAAAAGGAAATTTGCTTCATGCTCTGGATGTGTTAAATGATTCTAGCCATCACTGCATCTGCTCAAATTTCTCCTTTTTGTCTCACAAGATTATAGAACTTTTCATTTTTGTCCATTTGGAGAAAAGAGGACAAGATTACCAGGTTGACTATGCCCATGCCAACATAGGTTATCTGGGATGCCACATTCACAGAATACCACAGAGCCTAATAACCACCGCATGGCATCCCTATTCTATTTATTTCAGAATTTGCTGCTAATGTCTGCCCTGTTGCTTGTTCATAGGACCCAGGAGAAATGTGTTCAAGTAACTTTATGAGCATCCTTGGAATTAAGGTTCTGTTTTCTTAGCTATAAGTTGGACCAATCTCAAGACCCATTAAATTGAAGATAATTAATTCTGTGAAGTACCCAAAACCCAAAAGGATTAAAAATCCAGTGTTATGTTTTAGCCATAAGCTGATATGGGAGAGGCTAAGGCATTAAGAACCTGCCATTCACCTCTGCGTTCTGAGCATGATCCTAGCATTTTATTCACCTGCAACATATGGCGATCTTTCAAGGTTTGCTGCAACCATCAGAGATTACAGCCCCAGAGCTCCTCATTAACTCTAGACAATGAGCAACTGTCCTCAGAGAATGCATGGGTCTCACTATCCTTTCTTCAGGAATAGAGTAATTTCAGAGAAGGAAAACCTTATCTGCTTTGATTTTTCCTAAACCCATAGCCAATGACACATATTTTAAACTTTCCCATGACTTCCTGAAAAACCAGAGGAGTAATGGAGTATGACAACTGTGATTTATGTCACTAGTGTTAAATAATAAAATTCAACCAAGGAAATTTGAAGATATCACTGGCTTTATTAAATGATTAATGAATCAGGCAGTACCCCATCTAGCAAGTAGAGAGGTACTCCAAGGAGTTGTACAAAATGGAAGATTTTTATAGAAGGAGGATGGGGTGAGAACATTATTAGCAAAGAAAAGGATTGTTTGATGCAGAGCTTTTTGCTAGGGGGGAAAGCAAAGGGTCTTATGCAAATGACCTCATTTTTCTTCAGGGGATGGCTAGGGCCCACGTGGCAGCCTCTTGGTGCTGATTGAAAAATTTCTGACTGACCAATTAAGACTATATTTCTGGGAAAGGTTGAAACTGCAGTTAGATTATACATTAGGCATCAATTTAGGAACTCTAAATGACACCATTTGCCCCACCCCCCTTTTTTTTAGCAGTCATATGCTACTTGTGGAGTTCTTTGGCATCTTCAGACTTCACTGGATAAATTTGGATTGGCTGATTGAAAATGGTGAGGATAGAAACTGAAGAATCAGGGGCGCCTGGGTGGTTCAGTTGGTTGAGAGTCCAACTCTTGATTTTGACTCAGGTCATGGTCCCAGGGTTGTGGCATTGATCCCTGCGTTGGGCTGCATGCTGAGCATAGAGACTGCTTGAGATTCTTCTTTCTCTCTCCCTCTGCCCTTCTTCCCTTCTTCCCCACTCATGCTCTCTGTCTCTAAAATTAAAAAAGAAAAGAAAAGAAACAGTGAAGAATCATTTCTCTCTTTTCTTTCAAGTTTGGTACCTTTTATGAGCCCATGTTTCCCATCTCTGTGTTATAGCTCATGTTCTACCAAGAGTGGAGAGTTCTCTCTGCTTGTCAAAGTTCTAGCCATGGGTCCTGCTAGTGCACACATCCCAACATACTTAGACATCCCTCAGAATTGTATACCTCCTAAGTGGGTCAGCTGTGAAGCTGAGGGAAGAGCATTTGTCAAGAGGAAACTGGGCTCAAATCCTATTTTACTAGACCTGCATCTTACTAATTGAAAGACATTGAATAAATTGCTTTACCTTTCGGAGATACAGCTTTCTTATCTGCAAAGGAGGGCTATTTTCTTTCATGACACAGGGCTATTTTGAAAATTAAAAGACAAAATAATATATGTATTACAGTAAACATGGACAGCTGTTCATATATTTATATTTGATATTTAATGAAATTATTTACTTTCTCTAAACCTGCAGGGCATATTTTGAATTTCTTTTGCAGCACTTATCATTTGCTTCCTTGTGTTGGTTATTGTTTCATTTTTATTCAGTTGAGTGCTCACTCAAAATTACTGTGACAATACACTGCTATGTGCTTTTTAGGTGTTACAAAAAGGAGACAGATATGTAGCTTGACATCAATCCTAGATTGTACCTGTGTCTTTCTTCCCTCACTATAATCCTCATCCTGCATCATGATCCCTTTCTTGAAGTTTAGTCATTCTATAAGACTTTTAGGCTGGAATCTTATACTTTTAGATGATTCAATTTGGTTCCATAACTTTACTTATCATTTTATTGTGGTCTATGTGGTATTAATTTTACTCCAGAGTTTCATATCTTTTATTCTATTTAATTAAATACCTCCATGAAAATGTCCCAAAAGAATCCTTGAAAACATGCCTAAGTGGAACTAATATTTCTTAAATGGCTCTCTCGTTAACAATTTTCATTAAACATATCATTGACCTTTTTTAAATGTTTTTTTAATTTATTTCTATGAGAGAGAGAGAGACAGCATGAGCAGGGGAGGGTCAGAGAGAGAGGGAGTCACAGACTGAAACAGGCTCCAGGCTCTGAGCTGGCAGTCAGCACAGAGCCCGACGCGGGGCCCGAACCCACGAACCGCGAGATCATGACCTAAGCGAAAGTCGGACGTCTAACCGACTAAGCCACCCAGGCGCCCCAACATATCATTGACTTTTAATTGAAATCCCAATACCTTCAAGATATCTTACTTACTACTTTCATAATAATTACGATACTCTATTGCTTCTATTTCCATTACCTTTGTATTTACAGTTGACCATCGAACAACTGAGGTTAGGGCATCAACTCCCTGTACAGTAAAAAAATCTGTGAATAGCTTTTGGTTCCCCTAAAACTTAACTATTAATAGTTTACTATTGACTGGAAGCCTTACCAATAAGATAAATAATCCATCAACACACATTTTGTATATTATATGTATTAGATGCTGTATTCTTACAATAAAGTAAGCTAGAGAAAAGAAAATGTTTGTTAAGGAAATTCTAAGGAAGAGTAAATACATTGGCAGTACTGTACTGTAAAAAGAAATCTATGTATAAGTGGGCCTGTGCAGTTTAAACTCAAGTTTGTTCAATGGTCAACTGTAGATCCTCTTCTATATCTTCACTGTTTCTGTAGATTGCTCTGAGCTGTCTAATTAAACTCCTGGTCTCACCAATCCTCTCTGTTCCCCTATAGTTCTCTGTCTATCCAATCTTAGTTCACACAAACTCTCATCATTGCTACATGCAGAGCTTTTATTGTATCTATCTATCTATCTATCTATCATCTATCTATCTATCATCTATCTATCTATCATCTATATATCTGTCTACACAGTACCACAAACACTCCTAGACTCACCATGAAACCTGATAGTTAGGTCTTTAGTAATAACTAATGTCTAACTACATAGTATCTCCAGTTGCATTCTCCTGACTCTCCCCTTTTGAATTTCCTCTCATACTGAATCCTAGGCTAATCTTTACCTTGCTTTATTTATTTATTTATTTTTTAAGAAAGAGAGAATGAGAGAGGGACAGAAGGAGAGGAAGAAAGAGAGAATCTTAAGCAAGCTCCATGTTCAGCACAGAGCCCGACATGGGGCTTGATCTCATGACCCTGAGATCATAACCTGAGCCGAAATCAAAAGTTAGTCACTCTGCTGACTGAGCCACCCAGGTTCCCAGGATTTACATTTTTAAATATTACTATTATGTTGCTCAGATTCAGTAATGTCTCTGTGGCCATTCATTTCTCTACTTGCTGAAGAGACTGACCCAATTACTAAGGACATTTTGTTGCCTTCACACAACAGGGGACCAGGAGGTCCATGTCTAGAACTATGTCTGGGGTAACTTTTGTATTTCCATGCCCAATAATGGAGATTAACAAGAATTACAGCATCCAAACAACAGCAACAACAACAAGAATAATAAAGGCAGTACTGTTGTAGACTGAGGAACTGAGGCCCCTCAGGAATGAAGGCTTGGGTCACCTCAGCAGGTGAAGGCCAACTGGTAGCTGTTTGGAACCTCCCCTCAGAGACGTGAGCATCTGAGGTCATCCCTCAGACATGTGATCATCCCTCTTCTGAGCTGCTAGGTTCTGATAACATGACATTTCCCTTTTGTACCTAGGGGAAGTGATTTATTCTGGTGGTAATAATCTCTGGGCTACTTTCACACCCATCTCTTTCCCTTACAGTCTTTTTCAGGACACACCTATATATCTACTTCCCTGTGTTAGATCCTCTTGGTTTAAAAACACTAGATGTGATTTGTGTTTTCTGAATTGGCGTGAACTGACCCAAACATATACCAGCCATAGACTGTAGTCTTTTCCAGACTTAGTCAATCTGTGGACATTGGTAGGCGAAGAAATTTAAATTATAGTGTTAAAATTATTTCAAGACAGCATGTTTGACAGAATCAAAGGGAAATGATTTGACATATAAGTGCAGTGATTTTTATTTGTACTATAATCATACACATAGAGTCTTATGATTACTGTAGGATACAGTAGAGGAGGTTAACTTCCCTTGTCCAAATTAAACAAAGGAATAGCATGAGACTGATATAGAGCAGCTAAATGGTATGACGTTCTCCTAAGAGCCTACGTTCTCAGGCCTTATTTTATACTCTCCTCTTTGACACTTAATATTTCACTAGGGGAAATACTTGAAATATCTTATGCTATTTGAACTTACCCTATAGCAACAAAATTAACCTCATTGCAATCATTGTTTAAAAATAATATTTCAGGGGGCGCCTGGGTGGCTTAGTCGGTTAAGCGTCCGACTTTCGCTTAGGTCATGATCTCGCGGTTCGTGGTTTCGAGCCCCGCGTCGGGCTCTGTGCTGACTGCCAGCTCAGAGCCTGGAGCCTGTTTCAGTCTGTGACTCCCTCTCTCTCTGACCCTCCCCTGCTCACGCTGTCTCTCTCTCTCTCCTAGAAATAAATAAAACATTAAAAATTATAAAAATAATATTGCAGGATGAGCACTGGATGTTACACGGAAACCAACTTGACAATAAACTATTTAAAAAATAATATTGCAGAGTTCATTTATTCATTTCATACAAATTTATTAAGTAATTACTATATGCCAGCATTGTCTAAGTTCTGAAGATACAACAGTGAACAAAACAGATCTCAAATCTTCACATTCTCATGGGTAGAAACAAGCAATAAATTTGTATAACATTTTCATTGGCCAACCTTGAAATTCCCTGCATAAAATACCTCCATTTCGTCTGAGATTTGGAAAACTATTCACACAGATTCATAAGTATTTGTAATCAAATCTTTTTTGGTTGGAAAGAAGATAATTGGGATAGTTCTTATCCTTGGTGTTTTAGAGACCCAGAGAGCACTAAACAGTGAGTAACATCATCTTATGATATCTAAATTCTTTCAACATGGACAAATGGCTGACAATGTGAATAATCTATAGAAAGTTATAGTTTTCTATTTTTACTGGCAGTTAAAAATAGTAGATAATAAAACAACCTGCACACTGTTCTAGGATATGCTCATTTCTCCTCTTCAAAATGTTATCCTGTTTGGAAATATGATACTTAAGGACAATCATTTACATACTATTAATATTTTGAAAAAGTTTTATAATTTCCTCATAAACAGAATCAAATCATAGGTAGGGGAGTTCCTCATTGGTTATTTGGGACCTGTTGGATTAAGTATCTCTGTTTAGGAAATATCACCTACATATCAGGGCTGATCATCCAGAATCAAAGCTTTATCTTCCCTGGACCATACTGGAGAAACAAAGTCACATCATTTTCAATACTGCTCTTTTTTCTTCATTTATTTGGCACTCCAATTTGTTGTCACAGTAATTTTGTTTCATGATGTAATTAAGTTAGAATATTTATTACTTTAAAATGAATAACTCTATGAGTATAATTTTGGTAAGATTTTAGGGAGAATCTTATGCTCTTTAGAAACAGTCTAGTTTAATCAACAATAGAATAAGAACAAAAATATCTCCCATGTCATTTCCTTTAATGATTTTACTGGATAGGTAAATAATATCTAGTCTGATTATGTCTAATATTAGCCGATTACAGTTCAGAGACAGACATTTTCATTTGCTCATCTCATTTTCCATCAGGAAACATCGAATGCACTTTATATGAACAAGACTTTGAGAGGTACAGTGATATTTTAAGATAGTTCTTGTCTTCAGACGCTTGTGAGTATACTAGGGTGGTTAACATATATCCAAGAAAAATTGACATTTGAATAGTGATGTTTAGCCTTCAAGTCATGGACTTTTGCAATCTTCATGCCCTGTGACTGTGGTGGAACAGATATTATTATTCCTCATATGCTGATAAAAAAGCAGAGCTTCAGACCTTTTCAACTTTACTCTGATTATCAGTAGCTTATCTGGGATATGACTCCAATATTTCTATGCTGGCAAAAGGACAATAATGTGTACACAGGGATGATTTCAATAAGATGTGTCATAAACTGTTACTAGATTTCACAGAAGGGGACTTTGTAGCTGGAAAGATCAACAGTAGCTTCTTGGAAGGGATGAACATTAAGGGCTGGACTTCCAAGTGCATACTAATTGGTGACTGCAGTCTTCAATATGACCTCACATTGGTTATGAGGATATTCTCTTGCTGAATAGAATCTTCAGGGCAGCCTTCATGTCTCTGTTTCTCAGACTATAAATAAAAGGATTTAACATTGGAGTCACTGCCATGTACATAACAGTTATGATTGCATCCTTTAGGCTGTAACTAGTCAGAGGGCGGAAATACATGCCCATGACTGTCCCATAATACAGAGAAACAACTGTGAGGTGGGAGCCACAAGTGGAGAAGGCTTTGAGCAGACCCTTGGTGGATGGAACCCTCAGGACTGTGGAAAAGACTCGGACATAGGAGATGATGATGCATAATAATGGCATGGAGAATACACCAACCCCTAGGTACATCATCTTCACATTAAAGTGGATGTCAGAACAGGACAGCTTAAGCAAAGGGGTAATGTCACAGTAGAAATTGGCTACTTCCTTATTGCCACAGAAGGACAGACTAGCTGTGAGCAGAGTGTGGGGGAGGGCATTGGCATTTCCAACCACCCAGGACACGACAACTAACAAGACACAAGTCCGTGGGCTCATAATCGTTGTGTAATGAAGTGGGCGGCTGATGGCCATGGCACGATCATATGCCATTGCCGCCAGGATATAGCTATCTGTGTTACCCAAGGCAATCATGAAATACATCTGTGATAGGCATCCCCCAAAGGAGATGGCTTTGCTGTGCAAGAGATGGTTGGCTAGCATCTTGGGGATGGTTACAGAGGAGAATAAGATGTCAACAAAGGAGAGGTTGGCAAGGAAAAAATACATGGGGTTGTGAAGGCGAATGTCAGAGTGAATGGCCAAGATGATGAGCAGGTTTCCAGTCAACGTGATGGGGTAAATGAAAAGGAAGAGGATGAAGAAGAAGTCTTCCTGTACCTGCTGACCAGTAACTCCCAGGAGGATGAATTCCGGGATAGAAGACTGATTGTCTTCTTTCATGGCTCCTTTGTTAAGAAAGGGGAGAAGAATACAGAATTATTAGTGGAGTTTATGTAACCATCTTCCTTTACCACCAGTTTTGATTCAAATGACCAGCAATCTCTATGATGCGTTTACTAAATCTAGACATAGCCAACATTTTGGAAAAATGTCCTTGTTGATCAGATCAACAATTAGCCCTCGACACTCATGTCTAACAAGTGAGCAATCTATGAATCAAAAGTGGCCATCCTTCATGTGTAGCAACATGGATGGACCTTGAGGGTGTTATGCTGAGCGAAATAAGTCAGGCAGAGAAGGACAAATATCATATGTG
>JAESUZ010003043.1:0-34845 GCA_017311185.1 Proteles cristata cristata | reverse complement strand
TTAAAAAGGAGTATGTGTTTTGTCACTTAAAAGATTTATAGCTGCCTGTGGCTAATAATCCTTTGTGATGACAGACTGGAATGTGTGCTGCACAGAGAGAGAGGGTAGGGGGATGGCTGATGAATATGGAATAGAGTGGAGGCTTCACTTTGGAAGACTCTAGGGGATGAGCAAATGAGTTTGAAGATGGGTCAGAGGGATGTTTGAGACTGCTTTCTGAAGTCCAGGCAGTTACAGATGATGATCATAGGCATCACCACAGCAATGAGTAGGCAGGTAGTGGGGATGTTGAGGAGGTGTGAAACCCATGTTGAAAGGGGCCCTGGAGTCACCAAAGATACCCAGGTTGATGATGGCAGGAGTCAGGTCGAAAGTAAAGCTATGCGCCAGGTGTGTCAACAAATGAGGAAAAGTGACTCATACGTGACAGGGATAGTAGCAGTCTCAAAAAGAGCAGGGTTTTCCTCCCTTTTCCTTTTCCTTTTCCTTTTCCTTTTCCTTTTCCTTTCCTTTCCTTTTCACAAGAAGTGGAAGTAGTTTTAGTTTGACAATGGTGAGCCCAGAGGACACCTCTTCCATCTGTTGGCCCACAAAGTATTCGTGTGCCTGAGGAAACAACAGCCACCTTTCCAGAGGTGGGAAGGTGAACCAGGAGAGCTGAGTCTCCATTAAGGCAGAAGGTTGGGGAATTGTTTCCAAGGAGAGATGGAAGAATTAGGGTGAGAGTATGGGAGATGATGGGTGAATGAGAGATCTGCCTTTGAGTAGTGATGTGAGAGTTGGTAGATGGAAACATTGAAGCTCACAGAGATTTAAAAAAAATTCTTCAGGGTCATGTGCTAGGCAGTTATTGAGCCAGAATGGAAACCTAGGTCTGGTTCTGGCTGGCTACAAAATGATAGTTGTTTTCTCTCTGAAGCGATTACAAGGCTAACATTGGCTCCTTAGTGCTGCAGTGCTGTGAGTGATGACTGTCCTTACTCTCTTCCCCGCATTCCTTTCTCTCTTCCTGCGTTCCTCTTCCCTTCTGAAGCAGACGTTTTTCCCCTTTACGAAGTGATGTATTTTCTTTAATTGTGTGCCTGCATTCAGCACTGGCCCCCAGTTTCTAGGGAAGTTAGGCAGATGGAAATTGTTGAGTAAAATGGCCAGTCTGGTTCATTCCCAACCTCACATTCTTTTCATTGCAACACGAGTACTTTGGAAGAAAATGGAGACTTGAGATTTGTTGTTGTTGTTGTTGTTGTTGTTATTGTTACAGGGAAATTTGATCCATTCACACTCATCATGGTAACTAATATGTTTGGTCTAATTCCTGCCATCTTATTTTATATTTTTTGTTTGTTTCCTCTTAGTCTTTTATTTAGTTACTTTTCAAGTTAAAAAAAAATCCTCTACCAGTAATTAAGGTTATGGTAGTAATTACATTCATGTTTATATCAAACATAACTAAACTTGAATCTCTCTGTCACTTTACCAAAATTAAATAATTATTATTATTTTTATCCTGCCCTTCCAAAGTAAGACATTAAACATGCTTTCATGATTTTGCTTTTCCAACCCCTATTGCTTGATTCCAGGATTTTTTTTTTTTTGAAATAATTTGGTATTTTGATGCTGAGCAATTTACTTATGATATGCTTCCTGGATTTTAAAAATCTTTTCTAAATATTTGTTACAGTTCTTAGCTACATTAGTAGCATTTTCAAAGATTTAATGGTAAGTTTTTCTGTTTTTTAAATTTAAAGCTTTAATAGATTTCCTGCCCACTATTACTTGTTTCCTTTAGCTTGACATCCTTATTCTGAGTTAATTTTTATTTTTGTTGGTATACTTCCTCAAGTACAGTTTACTTGGGGGTTGGGGGCCTCAAGCCCCTGTGCAGTCAAAAATCCACACATAACTTTTGATTCTACAAAAACTTCACTACTAACAAATAGCCTACTGTTGACCAGAAGCCTTACCAGTAACATAACAGTCAATGAACACGTATTTTGTTGAATGTGTTATATACTGCATTCTTCCAATAAAGGAAGCTAAAGGAAATAAAATGTTCAGAAAAATCATAAGGAAGAGAAAACACATTTACAGTACTGTACTGTATTTGTAAAAAAAAAAAAAAATCTGTATGAGTGTATCCATGGAGTTCAAACTTGTGTTGTTCAAGGGTCAACTATAGTTTTACCAGAATTCAGGTGCTAATCTTTGCACATCTGAAAGTGTCTTTTACCTTCATGTAAAAGAAGGTTAGGTATAGGAATTTAACTTGTCCCTTGTTTCAGAACTTTGTAATGGTTTTTCTGTCTTGAGTGTTAAAAGTTGTAGATTTGACAAGGCTATCTGCTTCTCTTGCCTTTGTTGGAAATTCCTGTTTGGAAATTCATAAGATTCTTCTCTTTATCCTTGGAGTTGAGAAATTTCATCAGGGTATGCCTATGGTATGTCTTTTTTTGTTAACCTTGGTGCTCTATGAGTCCTTCTAATCTGAGACCTCAAGCCTATTTATAATTTAAGGAATTTTTCATCTGTCATTTTAAAAACTAATTGCTTCTCATTTATACCTTTTTCTCATTCTAGAACTCCTGTTATTTAGATATTAACTCTCCTGAGTCCATTCTCCATTTTCTATTTTTACTCATAATTTCCATTTCTTTAGAGTTTTGTTTTAAGCAAGCTCTTCCAGCTTATTAGTTTGGTTGTTAATGATGTCTATTCTGTTTTTCACTATAACTATTGAACTTTTACTTAATATCAAGTTCTCGGAATTTTTTTTCCTCACAGTTCCTTTGAAGTATCTTCTTGAATCTCCTTAAGAATTTACAATAGTATTTAAATTCTCTGTTTCCTATGTTAACTTTGCTTTGGTGTGAACCACGTAATGTGATTGGGGAACCTCTGTCTGGTAATCCCAAACTGCCCCTTTATTTGTTTGTATATATCCTAACCTTCCAAAGCTTCCCGCCTAGGAATTCCTTTAGCCCCTCTTGCAGTTGGTAATAATCAAGGAAGACATTATTTCCCAAGAGGCCAGCTGTGAAGGGGGTGACAGATGGGACTTCTCATGAAGAGGGTGAGGTCTCTTAAGTTCTTGAGCTTTGTTTAGATGTGATTGAAGAAGGTGAGCTCTCTCTTCCTTGTATCCAAGGGAGGCCTCAGTTTGGCTAAATAGAGCACATCCTTTTGGAGGTGATGGCCAGAGCAAGGTCAGCAGGAATGAGCAGTTCTCTCCCCGTGTGCTGAGGGTATTTGTCCTGATTTAGCCACCTGGGACTCCTCAGATCACCTTCCCATGCTGTCAGCCCGCAACTTCAGCTTGGCGTGGCAATTGGTGAGTTGCCCCCAGCCAGAACTTAGGAGAGAGAGAGAGAGGAGTCACAAGCATGCACTCAAGTCATTCTTTACAGAATTCCCATAAGCATTGTTTCAGTTTGCATTAAAATAATGCCTCAAATATTTTATCCAGTACTTCTTCTGACTCTGTTGCTGCCATCTTCATGTCTTTCTTGTTCTGAGCCTGGACAGACATGGTATCTGAGTCCTCCTTAGGTTCCCAGTGTGACTTGCCTTTGATTAAGGTATAAACAGATGTTGGGTAGGTGGATAATGGCTTTTTTTTTTCTTTTGTAGAAAATAAAAAACCAGGTAAAGGTCCCAAAGGTTGCAAAAAGGTAAGTTGGCTGCACCCTCAAGTATGGTGTACCCATTATTGGGGGTAGTTCAGGGCTGCCTGCCCTGGAAGAGGACTACAAATCCCAGTAGATGTTGTGTCATTCCGGATAGAGCACTACATTGGAATTAGAGGATCTGCCTTTTTCTCCCTCTTTGGTTGGCTGAAGTAGAGTCAGCGTTTATTAAGTTACCACCACAAGCCATGTACTACTTTGTGCTTGAGTTACCTTGTAGGGACTGCCATAGTCCCATTTTTAAGATGAGGAAACAGCCTTAGTGAGAAAGTTCCTTGGTTCAAGGTAGCACAGGTGGAACTTGAGTCTGTCTGATTCCCAAGTCCTAATTGCTCTTGTTGAAGAGGGAGACCAAAATATAATCTTTGGTTCCACCTTCTGGTCCTGTTAGGAAAGGTGTAGACAGGTAAGACAGGCCAGAGCAGTGGTTCTCAAATTTTAGTCTGTTAAAGTTCTCAAACTTTAACCAGCCTTCCAGGTAGTTTTGGGTAATTACCTGAAGGACTGGTTAAAACACAGATTGCTGGCTCCTAGCCTTGAGTTTCTGATTTAGTAGGTCTGTCATGGCCTCCCATAATTTATATTTCTAACAAGTTCCCAGTTGATGTTGCTGCTGTGGTCCAAGCACCACACTTTGAGAGCTACTTAGCGTTTCCCTTGGCCTTTAACTGGGAAATTTTTCCATTTGTCCCCACCTTTCCTGGGGTTCTTTAGTCAACCCTTGTCTAGGAGAAGGAGGGTCTCTTTCTAGCAAGATGGGCAGACCTGTGGGGACGGAGCCCTTCTTTTTGCTTACTTTTGAGCAGCTTTAACCATCCAGGATGAGTGATTTCCATGGATTCATTAGCTCTGTTTGATTGTTTCCTCTTGTGTGGTGACCAGACTATAAAGCAGAATGGAAAGAAAGCAGCTTCCAAAGTGACCTCTGCTCCCCAGTTTGTTCACTTCAATGGTCATGCCAGTCGGGAAGCTGAATTAAAGAAGAAGAGGGTAAGCCCTGGACCTTGGGGGAGAGAGAGGGAGGGCCTGGCCTGAGTGCCAGGTCCACAGAAGTGGTGAATGGGAGGGCAAAGATCAGAATTGTTGGGGTTGTTGAGGCTGTTTGCAGAAGAGGGAAGAGAAGGTGGTCACTTTGATAGTTGATTTAGTGTCTCCATTTGCTCACTTCCCAGTCCATTGCTGTCCTACTGTGTTCCCACTGTTCCACTCAAACAACTCCTGTCAGCCTCACTGTCCCTTTATTCTCTGGCTCATGGATAGTTTCCTTCCGTCATCTCATCCAAATTCTTAGGATTTGAGACCATGCTTTCTTTGGAACACCCTCACTTTGACTTTCTTGTCATCTCACTCTCCTGGATGTCTTCCTTCCTCTTTTCCAGTCTCCCTGGCTGCTGTTTTATTTTCCTGCTCTTTAAATGATGGAGCGTCCCAGGACCTTGTTCTCTTTCTCCCTCTGGTCTTAATTGGTTCCCTTTTAAGAACACATTCTGTCTCAGCTTCACATGCCCTCTTTCTTTTGTTCTCTGTCACACTTTCTCTTCCTTCATCTCTTGTTTCCTTTCTTTCAAGCCCCTTATCCTCTTTTGTCATATTTGTTCTCTCCCTGTATCCCTGTTCCTCCTACCTCTGCCATATCAACACTGTTTCTCCCCTCTGTCACCTGTTCCCTGTTACTTGAAGTCTGCCATCCCTCCCTTAGGCTACACATGTAGTCAGCTGTAGCTCTGGTGTGTGTTCACTTTTTAGGTTGAGGAGATGAGGGAGAAGCAGCAGGCTGCGCGGGAGCAAGAGAGACACAGACGTA
Source organism: Proteles cristata cristata (assembly GCA_017311185.1). Lineage (NCBI taxonomy): Eukaryota > Metazoa > Chordata > Mammalia > Carnivora > Hyaenidae > Proteles > Proteles cristata. The sequence continues at coordinate 29,358 of JAESUZ010003043.1, read as the reverse complement.
GGACCATCGAGAGCTACTGTCAGGATGCCCTGCAACGCCAGGAGGAGTTTGAGCACAAGGTAAGAGAGCAGCCTTTGCTTTGGGTCAGACCGGTATGGGTTTGCTCAGAAGCATCTATTGCCATTGCTCTGTGAAAGGGAAAGAGGGAGAATGTAAGATTGTTGGAAGGAAAGTCGGGAATTCGTGTAGAGAAGATGGGAAAGCGTGGGAAGGGAAGAAGGGAGGGATGAGAAGGAGGAGGCAGGAGGCCATTTTGAGCTTTGTCTGTGACTGGAAAACCCCTAAGATGGAACGCAAAGACAGGGTTGGGAGTAGGGGAAGGGAGACCTAAGACCAGGGGACAGCGGGGGAGAGAAGGTGTAAGTGTGAGGGAAAGGTTGACAGGAGTGTGTGTGAGGGGGATCTTTCTTCTTCAACTTCTTACTGCTCTCTGGCATGTATTCTCATCTCACAGAATATGCGTTTTCCAATTCAAAGTTCCTTTTCTAACATAAAGTGCATATTTTGCTCTTCCATCCCATGTTCTCCTCATGGGTTGTTTTTCTCACTTATAACTCCCTCTCACATTCTTTTCTTACATACACAGATGCATATTCCAGTCTCTAGCTAGTACTTGAGCACATACTTACACACAGGCACATACATGTACCATATAGGTCTATCCATTCTTCCAGTTCCCAGCTTTATTGGCTGGTCAAAGTTACTCTTTGGTGGGCTGGGACTCCTATGGCTCCCCCAGTCTGTCATGGTTTCCAAAGCCCTGACTTTCACTCTGTCTTTCCTCCCTGTACCATTCTTTCTCTGTTTTTTTTTTTCCTTTAGGAGGAAGTTTTGCAGGAATTAAATATGTTTCCTCAGTTGGATGATGAGGCTACAAGGAAGGCTTATTACAAGGAGTTCCATAAGGTATTGGGACCCATTTCTTAAGGCTTTTTAGGGAGGGCACCAATACCATCCCATCTCCTCTGCATTTCTGTTTTTCCTGACTGAGATGGAGGCCTTTTCTTTGTTATTGATCCCCAATCCTTTCCTTGCCTTCATCCTCTGTCCTCTGCCCTATAGGTGGTGGAATACTCTGATGTGATTCTCGAAGTCCTGGATGCCAGGGACCCATTGGGCTGTCGTTGCTTCCAAATGGAGGAGGCTGTCCTGCAGGCAGAAGGCAACAAGAAGCTGGTCCTGGTGTTGAACAAGATTGGTGGGTTTTGGGCAGAATTGGGTAAGGCAGGGCAAGGACCAAACCTTCTTGAAAGACTAGCTCTGACCAGACCCTGAGACTCAGCAACTCAAGGGTAGTTATAACAGTTTTGCAAAATAGGAATTCTTATCCAGTTTTAAAGCCAGGAATCTGAGAGGTGAAGTCACCTGTTGAAAGATACACACACACACACACACACACACACACATACACACATACACAGACACACACTATAACAGAGGTTGGGGGGAGTTGCTGTCTACTCTGAGCTGGAACCCAAAGACTAGGGCACAATCACATGGGCTCAAGAGTCACTGAGATCTGGGTCTTATCCCAGTTGTACTGTCAATTTTCTCTAGGATCTTGGACAAGTCATGTCACATGAGAGCTTCCATTTCTTTAGCTGTATTGGGCTGTGATTGTTTCAGCCTCATAGGATGCTGTGAGATAATGATAAAGTGCTTGGTACATACATGGTTAGTACTCCACAAGTGGTAGCCATCTTCTTCTCAGAGTTATTCTTGACATTTGGCCCAACCTAGAATGATCCACAGAGAGGATGGGAAACACAGTCTTCAGGAAGTCTGGCTTGGAAGGAAGGCATCTGGGACCAAACAGTTAATTTGCCCATTTTCCCTGAGGGACAGATGTCCCCTCAGGGAGGGCCAACTTGTCCCCTAGAGTAAATTTTCTTTTCTAATTCTAACCTGGGAACTGGACAGGTATGGTAGGGCGAGGGAGATATCTGTTGGCAGGAGGTGGGCCTAGCCTTGGTGTGGATGGATGTATATTTGGAGTGAGCCATCAAAGTGATGTTTTCCTTACTAAGTCCTACCTGTTTCTATTTTCCCCAGACCTGGTCCCCAAAGACGTTGTGGAGAAGTGGCTTGATTACCTTCGGAATGAGCTGCCAACGGTGGCTTTCAAGGCCAGCACACAGCATCAGGTCAAAAACCTGGTAAGCTGGAGCCAGGGGGCATTTAGCCTCTTTCAGGGTAACCTGGGGCCAGGGTTGGAGGATCATGACTTGGACTATGGCCTCCAGCCCTTTGGTAATTGAACTGGGCCTTCAACTTTGAGCTTTTTGCTTTACTAGATGACTTTTTAATATTTGTTTCACTTTACTCCTTCCTATATTTTAGATTTTTGGAAAGTTTTTTCCCCAGATATAAGGGTAATACATACTGTCCAAAGAAAATTTGGAAAATATAGTTAACTATTTGTTCACTTTTAAAAACCTGTCTCCGTTTTTCTGTTTAACACAAATCACATTACTTTCTAATTATATCATTAACACAGAAACACATTTTTGCTGTAAAATGTTAAAGTATTGCGGAAAGTTTGGTTGCTTCTGAGGAGAAAAACTGAGTGCCGCGTGATGTGTTTTCAATTTTGCACCAGGTATAGAACTTCCTATTTATGAAAAAAATAAAGTATAAAAAAATAAAAGCAATTACAGACAGCTTAAGTAGCTTTTCACCAGTACCCTTAATTCCAATCTCCTTTATCCACACCCAGAGGTAACCACCATTGATAGCTTGGTATCTATTTTTTCAGATGTTTTTCTTTGATCTATATATATGTAGATGTATATATAGAGACAAATAGAGAAGGAAATGTTTGAAAGTGTCATTCATATGTGTCATCCTGGGGCTTGCTTTTTTGTGTTGTAATTTTTTTGTAGAGGTGTACTTTCCTTATACTAAATAAAATTAGTTTCTAATTTTTAATCATTATAAGTAGTACTTTAACACACACCCTTGCACATGTTGGCTGGTGGGTGAATGTTTGTATAGGTTGGGTACTGAGGTTGGGTGGAGTGGCTAGGTCATATATTTTATGTATTTTACGTTTTCCCAGACACTGACAAATTGCCTCCCTTCTAGTGGCTGTACTAATTTATCTACCTACCACTGGGGTAGATGAATGTGTGAGAGGGCTTATTTCCCGACATCCTTTCCAACATTTGATATCATTAATAATCTTTACTCATTTGGGAGAAACCTGATATCTCATTTATAATTTTTGGCCTTCTTGATGGCAAAAAATATGGTGAGCATCCTTTTCTGACATCTCTTTCATTTGTATTCTACTTTAAGGATATATTTCCTTAACCTATTTCTTACTGATGGATATTTAGCTTAATTACTATTTTGCACTGCTACACTGGGTAAGTAAGGAAAGAGGAAGAGATGGAAGGGCACCAGAAGTAAGGAGTTGGAGGCTTGAATGGCCTCGTCCTATGTGAGGGATCAAGGGAAGGTAGGCTATAGGCCAGGCACTATATTGCCAGCACAGACAGGGAGGGTAGTGTACCTGTTTTGTGAATGAGGGCACTGAGGCCCAGAGAAGGGGAAAAGGATTTGATGCACACACACCTGTGAGAGGCAGAGCATGAACTCAAACCTGGCTTGACTAGAGGCCAGGATCCCATCCTTCCCCTGCTGAAGGAGGCAAGAGATCTGTGTGTCTAGAGAGAGGGAGGGGCAGAGAAGACTGAAGATGCAGTGACAATGGAAAAACAGGCCTTGTGCAAGCAGGGAAATGTCAGGTATTCAGGACCTGTGTGAGAAGCCCTCAGTTTCAGCCTTGGGGATCTTGATGATCACAGGGAGGTGGCCCTGAAAGTTTCACTGAAAGTTGGAAACCTGGACTCAGACCACATTTCCCACCTGATGCCTCTTCTTTAATAACCCTTCATTTTCTAGAATCGTTGCACTGTGCCAGTGGATCAGGCCTCTGAGTCACTACTAAAAAGCAAAGCCTGCTTTGGAGCTGAAAACCTCATGAGGGTTTTGGGGAATTATTGCCGCCTTGGTGAAGTGCGCACCCATATTCGTGTGGGTGTTGTGGGTAAGGCCTGGAGGAGGTCATGGGGCCCAGGCTCCTTCCTTGGGCAGGGGTTTTGCTGGGTGAAGCATTCTGGGAGCTTTGTGTTACCCTTCTGGGGAAAGAGAGGAGCAGTTCAGGAAGGGTTTTGTTTTTTGTGATATGTATTGGTGAATGTAGGAAGGCATACTCAGGATCACCACCGTGCACTGAGTATTAGAGCCATGGACCAAATATACAGGGCTATGCTTGGTGTTGGTGCCATCTCATTTTACCAGAACTGTGAGAGAGGTGAGGGGGGAACATATTTCTTTTACAGATAAGAACACTGAGGCCCAGAGAAGGGAAGGGGACTTGAGGGGATCAGCCCTACGTGAGACAAGGTAGAGCTAATGCTCAAACCTGGGCCTGTATGGAAACCAGGGCACTGAAGCAAGGATGATGGGAAGAGAGTAGGGAAATTGAGAGAAGAGATAAACTGTCAGGGAGAGGAAGTAAAGCCAAGAGAGAAAAACATTGGAGAGAGTGGGGCACCTGGGTGGCTTAGTCGGTTAAGCGTCCGACTTTTGCTTGGGTCATGATCTCGCGGTTTGTGGGTTCGAGCCCCGCGTCGGGCTCTGTGCTGACTGCCAGCTCAGAGCCTGGAGCCTATTTCAGAGTCTGTGTCTCCCTCTCTCTGACCCTCCTGCTCACGCTGCTCTCTCTCCTAGAAATAAATAAAAATATTAAAAAAAAAAAAAAAAAAACATTGGAGAGAGCTGGGACACTGAGAATAAGGTATAGATGTACAGACCTGAATAGACCTAGAAAAAGAACTGGGAAATGGTGGGATCGGTGGGGAATAGAAAGGAAAGATTGATTTAAATGACAGAGGCATGTAGAGAGAGGGAGATAATGAAAACAAAAAGATACCAAAAGAAACATAGAGACAGACATGGTCACAGAGACCTGCAGAGAGAGACAGAAGAGGGCCAGACACTCCATGCATTTAGAGACAGACCTGCATACCAAAAAAAGAACAAGAAAGATAGCAGACACAGGGATAGAGAAACAGATTGAGAGGGAAGTATACATGGAAAGAGCCAGGAACAAAGTGGTAGACATGGAGGAACACACACACACACACACACACACACACACACACCCCTGTGAACACATGCAGATCCACAAATACATGTATAGATCTATACTTGTGCAAACATGTCTAGACCCAAAGACAACATATGCAAATCAAGTCCTTCCTACACACTCACCCCAACTTTGCTCCCTGCAAACACATAGAGGCACAGAGAGACACGTACCCAGATACGCTTTACCCTCAGACATAGTCACATACCCAGAGTCATAGAAGGAGACAAATACACAAACATGTCTATGATGAGATAGATGTATATTCATAGAGAAACAGAGATAGAGAGGTTAGGGATGTAGACAGGGAGATGGAAGAAGACAGTGAAACGTGTGCAGAGGCATACAAACAGAGACAACCACAGGGAGAGAAGGAACACTGAAAGAGACTGAGAGAAGTTGATATAGAGGGAATTAAAAAGGCAGAATTGGTGGGGCAAGGGCAATCAGAAAGGACAATGGCTAGAATGATAGACAAGGAGACAAATCAGCAGAGGAAGAGGTGCTTAGACATACACAAAGGAAGAAATATATGATAGCGAAAAAGACTGAGTGGGAGAAAGTAAAAATGGGAAAAAATCAGTAACATTTAGAATGCGGACACCCAAGAGGTACGCATGTGCGTGCATGCACACACACACACATACACAGACATAGATGTACAGAGACTTCTGCACATAAGGAGTACACACACATAGGCATGTCCATGAGAGAGTGGTCTGTGTATAAATTCTAGTGCACAGAGAAAGACAATGGTGAGAATGAGAGACCTGGCTTGGGAGTAGCACACAAAGACATCCATAGGCCTAAAAGTGCTCACAGATGCTTGAAGAGAAGAACATGCACCACAGGCAGACAGTTGCTCTGAAAGACTGACATCTGGAGAAAGCTTTCCCATTCCCTGCCAGCTGAATTTTACACTGGGACAGATGATTCTCTGTTTCACGGACATGTCCTGATATCTACCCTCTCTTGGATCATGTTATGGAGGCCAAGCATTGAGCACTTTCCCCAGGCTGGTTGTAGGCGGGAGGTGAGTGTCACATCTAGAGAGAGTGACATGTCTACCCAGTATGCTCACAATTGGAGGAAAGGGTTAGGAAGGCCATGTTGGGGCTTGGCCAGGGCCTGGGATGAGAAGGCAGGAGGCCAGACTCTGTTTTTGGCTTCCCCACAGTTTGGTCATTGTCCTTGCCTGGGTTGCCCACATACAGTCTGGCCCAAGTGTTCCTGAGAGTTCTTCCTGCCCTGAGCCATCTGTTGTTCCTTTATAGGCCTTCCCAATGTTGGGAAGAGCAGCCTGATCAATAGCCTGAAGCGCAGCCGTGCATGCAGTGTGGGAGCCGTTCCTGGGGTCACCAAGTAAGCACCTCCCTGCTCACAGATCCTTGACCCTACCATTCCCCCATCTCCCATGACTGTCGCTCTGCCCCTTCCTTATCTTGGCTCCTTACCTGATTCTTCCTCTGGGCATGGGAGTCTGACTAACAGTCCTTGATGTGGGTCAGGCACTGAGCTGGGTGCTTTCCCCCTTAGCTCCTTGAAGTCTCTTAGTAGCCATGTAAGATTGGGCTAAGATAAGCAACTCTACTTCTTTGATGAAGCAATAGAGGCTCAGAGAGTTGGAAGCTTGTCCATGGTCCTACAGCTTAGTCCTCAGTGCAAGAGACTAGACTAGAATTAGTCCCAGGTTTGTAGGCCCCAGAGCCCCCAGCCCCACATCTCTCCATTTTCATCTGTATGCTATCTGCCCCTCGCCCCTCTCCTAGCTGTGTGCCTGGGGCTTAGAGGGTACCAGAAAGACACATCCTTGCTCATCAGTGTCCTGTGTTCTCTCTTATCTCCTCTTTTCTGTCCTAGGTTCATGCAGGAGGTCTATCTGGACAAGTTCATCAGGCTGCTGGATGCCCCAGGCATTGTCCCAGGACCAAAGTCAGAGGTGGGCACCATCCTGCGCAACTGCATCCATGTGCAGAAATTGGCAGACCCTGTGACCCCAGTAGAGACCATCCTGCAGCGCTGTAACCTGGAGGAGGTACAGAAGGTTCTAGTTCATGCCCTCCCACACTCCAAAGGCCTGTCAGTTTACTTCATTGTTTCTCTTCTTTCTTCACCAGATTTCCAACTATTATGGCGTCTCTGGGTTCCAGACCACTGAGCACTTCCTGACTGCGGTGGCTCACCGCCTGGGGAAGAAGAAGAAGGGAGGCATATACAGTCAGGAGCAGGCAGCCAAAGCTGTTTTGGCTGACTGGGTGAGGTGAGGAGGGGGCTAGGAGTAAGGGTGAGACCTGCTGAGAATCAGCATCTGTGATGCTGTGCATCTGTGCATAAAGGGGTGCATCTGTGTTTAGTGGTAGGGCAGCCTGACATCCTGGGTCCTAGGGCAGGGAAAGGCCAAGGCATCAGGTCATGTCCTGATCAGGAATTTATGGCTAGTGGTTATCCAGCAACTCAACTTCTTGTTGTTCTGAAGCCACTGTGAGTTTTCTTGTTGTTCCTCATTGTTTCTGACTTGGCAACTCATCCTCTCTTTGGTCATTTGTTCTCTTAATGACATCACCAATTTCCTCTTACCTCCTAATACAGCGGGAAGATTAGCTTCTATACACTCCCACCTGCCACGCACACTTTGCCTGCTCATCTTAGTGCTGAGATCATTAAGGAGATGACTGAAGTCTTTGACATTGAGGATACAGAGCAGGCCAATGAAGATACCATGGAATGTAAGTGGGGGCAAGTGGAATGGCCTGCCTGGCACTTTGTCTTCCCCTGGGTGGGAACCATACAGAACCAACAAAAAATCCCATGTTTGATCTCCCCACCTCGCCGCCTGGGCCCTACTCTGGCTTTGGGAAACTTGTTTAACACAATGGGGAGAGTTCTAATCTGGGCCATGGGGGTGGTTGTGGTCTCCTGGTAGATAGAAAAAAAGTCAACAAAGTACTGTGTACACAATGGGGTACTCAGGAAGGAGGAGGGTCCTTTGCCCATCTCTTGGGACCTGGAATGGACTAAGACACTCCTATGCAAAACCCCTTCTTGTTGCCCTAGACTTTCCCTCAGCCATTGCATGTCTACTTCTAGATTTTCATTCTTACCCCATTGGCGGGGAAGCATCTGAGTCACAGAAAGGTGATACTTGCTGAATGGTGCCTAGTTAGTGGCAGGCAGAGGTGGCATTTAGAGTAGCTCTTCTGTCCTGTTGCCTAAGACTGTCCTAGCCCAGAGTAGCTAAGTGGTTAAAAGAATGGACTGCCTGGATTCAAATCCAAAGTTTATTTCTTACTAACTGTGATGCTGCGTAGGTTACTTAATTTTTCCATTTCTCAATGACGACATCTGTAAAATGGGGACAGTAGCACTCACTCAATAAGATAAGATGGTCATAAGGGCTTATTTAATATGGAAAAACACTTAGAGCAGTGCCTGGATTATAGTACATGCTTGGCGAATATTAGGTATTATTAAGATGATCATTTGCTTGGGTACATACGTGTGGCTTTCAGAAATTCCTGTACGAAGTTTGTTCTCTTCAGATACTACCATTTGCAAACTTAACTTAGAGCTCCTCTCTCCATCTCTATCCCACCTAGGAAAGGTGACCAGTGTTCTCTGGGCCTGTCTGTGAACACTGGGGTAGTGGAAAGAGCTCTAGCTGGCCTGGCTTCTGGTTTCTCTGTTTCTCTTGAGGGCCACTAGCTTTCCTTCTCTGGGTCGTTTAGTGTCCTTGGAGTTTAGATCTAGAGGACAAGGGGACTTGTTTTCTTCAGAATTTATTCTCCATGTGGTTTTAGGCATGTCCATTCCCTTTCTGAACTTTACTTCCCTCTTCTATCAAGTGGGCAGTTGGGAGGAATTAGAACTCACATTCTTTTTTTTAAATTTTTAATATTTTTATTTATTTCTAGGAGAGAGAGAGACAGCGTGAGCAGGGGAGGGTCAGAGAGAGAGGGAGACACAGACTCCGAAACAGGCTCCAGGCTCTGTGCTGGCAGTCAGCACAGAGCCCGACGCAGGGCTCGAACCTAAGCGAGATCATGACCTAAGCGAAAGTCAGACGCTCAACCGACTAATCCACCCAGGCCCCCCTAGAACTCACATTCTTATGATGATGCTTGACCCTGGCTGCATGTGAGGGCAAAGGGGCTCCATTAATGAGAATGTGCTTTGGCAAAAGATTGAGCTCTGGGAAATTGAGGAGAGGAAGTTAATGGTGAGAGTTTCCCAGAAGAGTTGGTCCTAGTGTTGTATCTTGAAGAGTGAGTAGGGATTAGAGGAAGGGGATGGGGGCCAAGTTTAGAAGTAGGTGGGGGGATAATGTGGGCCCAGGGCAATGGGTACATTAATGGTTTGCAGTGGAGGCCAACTCCAGGCAAGGGGCCAGAGGGAGGGGGAGAGAGGACTGGTCCTAGGGAGGGAAACCCAATGGCTGCCATTTACTGAGCAGTGTCTCAGACCAGTGCATTTCAGGCATCCTCTTCTGTGACAGCAGCCCAATGTCATTGATTTGTGTTATTCTTATTTTCCAGATGAGGAAGGTAAGGCTCTAAGAACAGCTCCCAGTAGGCAAATGCCCACATGCCTTTAATCCTTTGATATGTGTCCTCCCAGCAGGAATGAAAGAGTTTTCCTTTCCAACTCCTTATGTCCACATATCCTTTCCACTGAGGCCTGATCAATGGGGATCAGGAGGCTGGCCGCAGGGAGGAGCTAGGGCCCTTACATTGGTTTTGTTTGTGTTAAAGGCTTGGCCACTGGAGAATCAGATGAACTCTTGGGTGACATGGACCCGCTTGAAATGGAGATCAAGTGGCTCCATTCTCCGATGATGAAAATAGCAGACGCCATGGAAAATAAAACCACCGTGTATAAGGTACCTGTCCTCTTTATTCATGGCAACTCTCTCCTCTACCCAGGGCTCTGACAAGTAGTTGGTCCCTTCTGCCTGGCTCCCACAAGGTCTGCATACAGTGCTGGGGAGATGTAGGTCATTTTTTTCACTCCCTGTGGGCTCCCTGGGTGTCAAGTGATGGTGTGCATCCTTTGCCAGGCAATGGCAGGTCCAAGGAAGAGGCATACTCTCTCAAGGAGCTTTGCCTGACTGGCTCCAGCCTAGAGAACAGGTATCTCCATTTAGCCCCCCAGTTGTTCAAGTTGCAAACCTGGGTATCCATGACTCTTCTCTCTAACTAGCATCCGGTGTCCCATATGGTCAGTCAGCAAATCCTATGGCTTCTCTCTCCTAAGTCTCTTGAGAAGCTGTCAGCTTCTTTTGATCCCTACCCTTTCTGTAACCCTAGTCTAAGCTTCTAACTCTTTCTCACTTGGACATTTGTCCCATGGTTTCTAATGGTCCAGTCTGACCATGTCCCCTCCCCTGTCATGGCTCCCCAGCACCTACATGATTAAGTCAGTATGCTATGCTATGACTCCTGAGCCTCTTTCAGCTTTTTCTTCTGCCAGTCCCCCATCTCTGCCCTTTGAGAGGTTGCAGTTTAGTGAGTTTCAGACACAGACATCTGTAGTGTTATGGGAGACACAGACTAGGGGTGGGAGAAGAGGCTGGGAAAGGCATGATCTGAGGGCCCTAAGCTATACTACTTGTGAGTCAAGGAAGTCTTTCTGGAGGCCTTGATGCTTGTGCTACCTCTTGGAGATTGAGGAATTCTCTGGGCAATTTGGAGGGGAGTAGGGAGCAGCTGATGCTAGGAGCTCAGCCAGTGCTATGCCAAGGCCCAAAAAGGAGAGTGTGGTGTTTTAGGGAAATCATTAGTGGTGTGGGGTAGTTGGAATGAGAGTGGAGGCAAGGAAAGACGAATTTGGAATCAGATCACAGCAGTCCTGTGTTTGACTTTAAGCTATGGATATTAGGAAAACATTGAAAGTTGGTTATTGTTTTTGTCAAAGCATTTTCTTTTTTTTCTGATTTTATTTAAAAAAAAATTTTCCCCTTATATTTTGACTAGGTAATACATGTACATGGCATAAAATTTAAGAAGTGCTAAAGAGTATACAGTGATAAGTGTCTCTCCTGCGTCTGTCTCCCAGCCACCTTGCCCTCTCCTTGGTTGACAGACTTGAATGTCCTTTCATAGCTATTCCATCTTTATGCACACACATATATATGTTTAAGGAGATACAGAGATCTATTTTAGTTCAAATAATAGCATGCTATTTATATTATTCTGTATTTTGCTTATTTCACTTACAAAATCATCTTGTAGATTGTTTCACATGATTACTTAAAGAGCTGTCCTTTCTTTTTGATGGCTACGAAATATCTGGAAGGGTTTCATAAGCAAGGAAATGATGTGGCTAGGTTTGTGTACTACAACTATCACTCTGGCGGCCAGAGCAAAAATCAGGTTAGAACGAAAGGGAGCAGGGTTGGAAGCAGGGGGTCGAGAAAGGAAATGGTCATCTCTATTTTATAAGCGATGATGAGGCCTGCATTGAGGTAGTGGTAGGAATCATGCCATTCTCATCACACAGTTTTAAAAGATTTCCCCAGTGCTTACTGGAAAGCCAGTGTAAAGTTGAATGTTTAAGGCCATCCTCCGGTAATACTTCTTAATGAGCCCATAAGCTCTAGAACATACCATTTTTCCTCAGGGACCTATAGCAGTTCCTACTCTATGCTACAAGTTTCAGACTCAGGTTCAGGGAACCTTGCCTTTTCTGCACTATAGTGTGGTGGGTAGTCATACATACATGTAAGCCTGACTGCTAGGGTTCTTTTTTTTTTTTTTTTAAATGTTTATTTTTGAGATAGAGATAGAGACAGCATGAGCAGGGGAGGGTCAGAGAGAGAGGGAGACACAGAATCTGAAACGGGCTCTAGGCTCTGAGCTATTCCTCAGCATAGAGCCCGATGTGGGGCTTGAACCCACGAACCATGAGATCATGACCTGAGCCGAAGTCGGACGCTTAACCGACTGAGCCACCCAGGTGCCCCAGGGTTCTTATTTATTCCATTGTTTACTAGCTGTGTGACCTTAGGTGCTTTGTTTGTTATAGCATTGTTGCAAGGATTAAATGATTAATACATGTAAATGAGTTAATACATATATACACACACACATACACACACATACAAGAATATGTATTGAATATATATATACACACATATGTACATATATATATACACACACACACACGAAAAGATGTTCACCATTACTCATCATAAGGAAATACAAATAAAAACCATAATGAGATACCACCTCACATCTGTCAAAATGGCTAAAATTTTTTTTCTTTACAAATAGTTTATTGTCAAATTGGTTTCCATATAACACTCAGTGCTCATCCCCACAAGTGCCCTTCTCCATGCCCATCCCCCCTCCCCCCCACATCCATCAGTCCTCAGTTTTTGTCAGCATTCAAGAGTCTCTCATGGTTTGCCTCTCTCCCTTTCCCCACCATTTCTGCCCTTCTTCTCCCCCTTGGTCCTCTGTTAAGTTCCTCCTAATCCTCCTATACGTGCACACATATGATATTTGTCCTTTTCTGCCTGACTTATTTCGCTCAGCATAACACCCTCAAGGTCCATCCATGTTGCTACACATGGCCAGATTTCATTGTTTCTCATTGCCATGTAGTATTCCATCGTATAGATAGACCACATCTTCTTGATCCATTCGTCCGTTGATGGACTCAAAGTGGCTAAAATTAACAGCTCAGGAAACAACAGATGTTGGCAAGGATGTGGAAAAATGAGGAACACTTTTGCACCACTGGTGCAAATGCAAACTGGTGCCGCCACTCTGGAAAACAATATGGAGGTTCCTCAAAAAATTAAAAATAGAACTATCCTATGACCCAGCAATTGCGCTACTAGGTATTTATCCAAAGGATACAAAAATGCTGATGTGAAGGGGCACAAGCACCCTAATGTTTATAGCAGCACTATTGATAATAGCCAAATTATGGAAAGAACCCAAACTTTCATCAACTTATGAATAGATAAAGATAATACAATGGAGTACTACTTGGCAACAAAAAAGAATGAAATCTTGCCATTTGCAACAACATGGATAGAACTAGAGGGTATTATGTTAAGTGAAATAAGTCAATCAGAGAAATACAAATATATGATTTCACTCATGTGGAATTTAAGAAACACTGCAGATGAACATAGGTGAAGGGAAAGAAAAATAAGATTAAAAACAGAGAGGGAGGCAAACCATAAGAGACTCAAATACAGAGAACAGACTGAGGATTGCTGGATGGGAGGTGGGTGGGGGGATGGGTTAAATGGGTGATAGGGGTTAAGGAGGGCACTTGTTCAGGTAAGCACTGGGTGTCATATGCTGGATTCTACTCCTGAAACCATGACTATACTGTATGTTAATTAACTTGAATTTAAAAAAAGAATCATAATATCACTTATCATTAGTCAAGTAACTCTGCTTTTATATTTTATTCTTGTAGAAGCCATGCAAGCTAACCATTGTCTACCCCATTTGACAGATAAGCAAACTGCAGCTGAGAGATTAACAGAACACCTTCTAGTTTGTGATGGTGCCAGCTTGGAGCTTAGTTCTACCTGTTCTTCTTTTTTTTTTTTTAAGTTTATTTATTTTGAGAGAGAGAGAGAACACAAGCAGGGGAGAAACAGAGAGAGGGGGAGAAAGAGAATCCTAAGCAGGCTTTGCACGCCAGTACAGTACCCAATGTAGGGCTCAAACTCCCAAACCGTAAGATCATAACCTGAGCCGAAATCAAGAGGGGGATGCTTAACCCACTGAACCGCCCAGGCGCCCCAGGCTTCCTATTCTTAAGCAGACCTGTGCCTGCCTTCTCTGCAGAAGTCTTTGGAGGACCCAGACCTCACTGTTGTCCCTCTCTCTCTCCAGATTGGAAATCTTACTGGGTATTGTACCAATCCAAACCGTCATCAGATGGGGTGGGCTAAACGCAACGTGGACCACTGCCCCAGGAATAATAGCACTGTGGACATCTGCCCTGTGGACCGCCGTCCAATGCTGCAGAGGATCATGGAGACAGACCCTCTGCAGCAGGGCCAGGCTCTGGCATCTGCTCTGAAGAATAAGAAGAAGATGCAGAAGCGTACCGGTGGGGGCACCTGACCATACCCCTCTAACCCATGCTCCAAAATTGCCCACTTATGCCTTCATTGGGGGCTCTTGAATGAAGATTTCCATGTATTCATGGAAAGGCTAACCCTGATTAGGGGGCAGGGATTGGTTAAGAGGCTCACCTATTAGCACAGTAGTTCTCAAATTTTATAGCTTATTATTAGAATCACTTGGAAGACTTGTTAAAACACAGAGTTTCTGATTGAGTATGTTTGCCATAGCACTCGAGAATTGTGTTGCTTACTGGTTCCTGGCCGATGCTGATGTTGCCCCTCTGGGAACCACACTTGGAGAACCTAGTCTGTTTATCAAATAGCCACCATTTATTATTAGCTATTTTCTAGGAAGCGTACAGGTTATATATAATGTTTACTTTATCAATAGGCAGTGTACTCTGATTCAAAGGTACAAAAGGATATACAGTGAAATGTTTCTCTCCTTCCAATCTCCTAGTCATCTAGGGCCCCTTGCAGAGGTGACCAGTTAATTTCTTATGTTTCATTCCTCAGATAGGTACACAGGCAAATAGCTATATATTTTTTATTCTCTTTTCCTATCCAGATGGTAGTCAACGGAGCATACAGTTTTGCCATAAAATGTTTCCATTTAATATGTAATGTCAATTCACAAAAGAACTTCCTCCTTCATTTTGATGGTGGTCTGTTGTGTGGTTGGCCAGTTTAGGTCTTCATGCTACACTAATCTTCACTCACTCACTGCAAGCCTTATCCCCATTTGGTAAGTGAGGCAACTGAGGCCTAGAGACATTAAATGATATATTCAGGGTAAAACAACTAGTATTTGATGGAGCCAAGATGTAAACCTAGGATTGATTGACCCCATAAGCCCAATTCATTGCTCTTGGTCTGGTTTCACACTGAGTCCTGGGAATCCAGAGATGAAATACTCTTGAACTCCTGGTCTTATTATAAGGGAATGAGGAGGAGGTAAGAAAACAGACATTGGTAACAGAATAATCACAGACAGAGAAAGAAGAGTGAGGAACCCGAACCCAGCCTGGTGAACCTAACCCAGGTGGTGGTGGGGTAGGGATGATCCGAGAATGCTTCCTGGAGGAGATGTTATCTGAGGGGAGTCCTGAAGAACAGGCTGGAGGATGGAGGATGGGAGGTGAACATTCAGGCTCAAAGCCCCTACTTCCTGCTGCCCTTTTGCTGTGAGAACTTTGATGGTAGTGGCAGAGTGCTAAGCTCAACACAGTAAAAGAAAATAGCTGTTTTGGTACTAGAAAGGAGAAAAATACCTGGAGCCTAGTGAGTCTGACAGTCTGTGATAGACACTATGTTGGGGTGATCATTTCACGGGTAGACAACTGAGTCTACCTGTGAGCTTGTGCATTGGCTACCAATCCTCCCGCCCAATTGTTTTGTGTAGTGGTCGGGGTGAGTGAGCCAGTTTGGGAGTTTGATGTAGATCAAGATAGATACAAGCCAGCTCCTGTAGGCCCTCCTGCTGGCAAGCCACCCATTAAGTGACTGCCTGTATTTCTCCCATTTGCAGATAAACTCGCCAGCAAGTTGTCTGATTCCATGATGTCTGTCCTCGACCTCTCTGGCAACGCTGATGACAGTGCTGGTGACTGATCGACTAATCTCACCCCCCTTTCCCCTCCAAGCACAGTTCCAGTGGGATGATGGAATACAGATGAAATGGTGTGCTTCTTCCTGAAGTACCTGCATATTTAAAGAACTCCCTCACCACGCCCCCTTCTCACTATTCCCTCCATTCTTTAAGGAAAAAGAGTCACAAGTTGCTAGAGCTGGCAAACCTAATATCCTTTATTTAACCCCTACTCTGTTTTTCTTTTTTTTTTTTAATTTTTTTAATGTTTTATTTATTTCTGAGAAAGAGACAGACAGAGTGAAGGGGAGGGTCAGCGAGAGACACACACAGAATCTGAAGCAGGCTCCAGGCTCTGAGCTGTCAGCACAGAGCCCGACGCGGGGCTTGAACCCACGAACCATTAGATCATGACCTGAGCCAAAGTCAGACGCTTAACCGACTGAGCCACCCAGGCGCCCTCCCCCCCCCCCCGCCCACTCTGTTTTTCAAGGGAAATAAAATTATCACCAGATCCCTGATGCTAACAATTTATCCCTGTAGGTTGGGATGGTTAGAAGACGGACCCTCACTAAAACCTCTTGAATAGCTAAATGTGCAACTAGAGTTGAGGCTGCTGGTAACCTGGGAGTCCTTGGGAGGGTGATGATTTCTTTATCAGTCAGCAACAGATCTCAGGGGCAAGACATTCCTGTGATGGGCTGTAGGCTATACATCTTCCTCCCACCAAGTCTGCAGATCTTCTCCTGGGTCGCAGCGACAGTAGGGGGAGCGGTGATGAGTCTTGTCTGTGGAAGGGTCTGGGGATAGGATAGAGGGAAGAAGAGAACACAACCCTGGCTGGTTGCTGAAGTGTGGTAAGCACCACCTTGTTTACATGAAGGGAAAACAAGATGCTTGTTGGTAGGGTAGCTACATGGAGTAGGGGCAAGCCACACCTTGGGGCATTTCTAGGCAGATTGGGTTAGAGGAATCCCTTGAACCGAGGCACTCTGGCTGGGGACCCACTGTTGCATGACCATTTCTCATCCAGGACCAGCTTCAAATTCCATCATTCAAAGGGTTCTGGTGCCATTTATTCACAGGCTGCATTCTCAAGGGAGCTGCTGTATTAGGGGTTCATTAGTTGAAGTCACTGTACCCCATTAAGATATAATTAGCCACCTCCTCTGGGGGTGCATACCCCATCAGACAAAGATAGTATCAAGGGGCCCTCTGAAGGGGACTGAAGTAGATGGTAGTGGATAAACAATCTTCTTACTTTACCAGGGTTTGGGCTGTGCACGTGACCTCTCTTCAGCAATCTACTGGGGATGTATTTGAAGGGATTGGCTGTTACAGCACTTCAGTCTTTATCCTGTACCCGAAACTTCCACATCGTGTTTGGACCCACAG
Organism: Proteles cristata cristata; assembly: GCA_017311185.1. Classification (NCBI taxonomy): domain Eukaryota; kingdom Metazoa; phylum Chordata; class Mammalia; order Carnivora; family Hyaenidae; genus Proteles; species Proteles cristata. The sequence goes on along the minus strand of JAESUZ010003043.1, from coordinate 12,126 downwards.
CCACATCTTAGTCTTGCCTCATGCTGTCACCCCCTAATTTACCTATTCAAATCCTTTTTTAAAATTTTTTAATGTTTTATTTCTGAGAGACAGAGAGAAACAGCGTGAGCAGGGGAGGGTCAGAGAGGGAGGGAGAAACAGAATCCGAAGCAGGCTCCAGGCTCTGAGCTGTCAGCACAGAGCCCAACACAGGGCTCAAACCCACGAGCCATGAGATCATGACCTGAGCCGAAGTCGGACACTCAACTGACTGAGCCACCCAGGCACCCCATACCTATTCATATCCTAAAAGCAGAATCACGTGATGGACTGGGGAGCCCTTGGCTGCAGGCTGATTGGCGGGGAAGTGCAGACCACTCCTGCATTCTGGGGCAGCCAAAGAAGAGAAGTACTACTTGAACACACACCGCACCAAACCCTGGAAAAATTGTTAGCTCCTTTAATCCTCAACACAGCGCTCCCAGTAAGGGATTAGTCTCCCCATATGAAAGATAGGTTAAGAAAGTTGTTAGGACATCCCCATGACATGGTAAGCGCCAGGATTGGAACCCAGATGTGATTAAAAAACAAGACAACCATGCAGGTTCTTTCCTCTTCATTGTGCTGGCTCCTTAACACTGTTTTAAACACCTACTTGTGTGCCAGCTTCTGTTATCAAGCCCTTTAGATATATACTCTCCTTTTTCAATTAAAATAGTCTTGCTAAAACTCATTTCCAAGTCCCTTTGCATGGAGTCTAACTTATTTCACAGTATCTTATCAAACTCTCCTGGTAGGTAAATAATGTTACAATGAAAAATTGGATACCAGGATAGCTAAGGCCATTTTACAACTTAAATGTCATTTCATAGGTGAACTTTTGAAGTGTTTTCCAGGGGTGTTTGGGTGGTTCAGCAGTTGAGCGTCTGACTCATGATTTTGGCTCAGTTATGATCCCAGGGTGGTGGGATTGAGCCGTGTGCTGGACTCTGCAGTGAGGGTGGAAACTGCTTAAGGTTCTCTCTCTCTGCCCCTCACCCCTGTTTACATTGTCTCTCTCTTTCTAAAATTTAAAAAAAAATGTTTTCTAGTGTTCCTAAGAGATACTGGAAGCTAAGTACTAGACATAAGAGGTATCAGTAAGAAAAAGCATGGGAGGGGCGCCTGGCTGCCTCAGTATGTGACTTGATCTTGGTAAGTTCAAGCCCCATGTTGGGTGCAGAGCTTAATTTAAAAACAAACAAACATGGGGACCTGATTTGGCCTAAATCAAACAGAAGAACTAAACTAGTTATGTCAGGATAAGAATTTGGGACTCCAGATTCTCTACAACATATCACAACTTTAAAAAAACAAAAACAAAACACCAACTCTTTCTTGAGTCTCTTCCCTCATTAAAAAAATTAAGATTTGATGTATATACAATAAAGTTCACCCTTTATAGTATAAGTTATTTCACTTTGGACAAATGTATACAGTAGTGAACTACTAATACAATCATGATATGGAATAGTTTTATCACCCCTTAAACACTAGGGCCTTTTGTAGTTAACCCTTATTGTTACCTTCAGATTCTGGGAACTACTGATCTGTTTTCTGTCTATAGTTTTGCTTTCACGTGAATGTCCTGTGAAAAGAATCCTACAACATTGTAGGCTTATTTTATGCCTATAAGTTTTCAAAATTGTATTTAAAAGACTTATATAGGATAAAATTCCTTTTGGTGTACACTTCTATAAGCTTTGACAAATGCAGAGTTGTGTGAACACAATCAAGGTACAGAACAGTTCCATTATTTCTTGCCCTTCACCAACAAAGTCATTCTTGCTCCTTTATAGTAAAAACCTCTCTACTCCTAACTCCTGGCAACCCTGATTTGTTATTTATCCTTATAGTTTTCTCTTTTGAAGAATGTCATATAAGTAGAATTATACAATATGTAGTCTTTTTTAAAGTTTAATTTTTAGACAGACAGCATGATTGGGGAAGGGGCAGAGAGAGAGGGAGAGAGAATCTCAAGCAGGCTCCCCACTGCCAGCACAAAGACTGATGTGGGTCTCGAACCCACAAAGCTGTGAGCTCATGACCTGAGCTGAAACCGAGTCAGACACTTAACCAACTGAGCCACCCAGGCGCCCCTACAGTATGTAGCCTTTTGAGATTGGCTTCTTTTAATAAGCATAATACACCTGAGATTCATCCATGTTGTGGGGTTTATCAGTAGTTCTTTTTTTCCAAGTCATACAACATTGTATGGATATACCATGATTTGTTTATCTACTTCAAGTTGAGGGGACATTGGGTTTCCAGTTTTGGGTGGTTACAAATAAAGTTGCCATAAACATTTGTATGCAATTTTTTGTGTTTTCAATTCTTGAGAGTAAATAAGAGTTGGATTGCTGGCATACGTGGGAAGTATGTGTTTAACATTCTCAGAAACTGCTACACTGTTACACAAAGTAGCAGTACTGTTTGTCATTCCCATTAGTGTGTAACAGTTAAAGTTGTTTTACATCCTTTCCAGCACTTGGTATTGTCAGTTGTTTGACCTTAGTTATTGCAATAGGATGTAGTGGTATCTCATGATTTTGATTTGCGTTTCTTTACTGACTAGCGAGTTGAGAATATTTTCATATGCTTGTCATTTAGATATGCTCTTTGGCAAAGTGTTCAAATCTCTTGCACATTTTGTGTTGGGTTTTATTGTTGAGTTTTGATAATTCTCTATATATACATATATACACATTGGATATCATTTCTTTATCATATATGCTTTATAACATTTTTACTATGGTTTTCCTTTTCATTCTCTAAATAGTGGTTTTTTTCATTCCACAACTCTTAACAGATTTTTTTAATTTTTAAGAATTATGGTAAAATATATATAACATAAAATTTACCACCTTAACCACTTTTCCCCAATGAAATAAAAGTTTTCATTATTTAAAAACAGTAACTTCCTTATGTTGGTGCACTGGCCAAAATTCAATACTGATACAAATATTAATTTCTCAGGAGGTCAAGGTATATGTCAAGCAAATTTTCTGAATTTCTTCTTTTTAAAAATTTTTTTAATGTTATATTTATTTTTCAGAGTGACAATGCAAGCGGGGGAGGGTCAGAGAGAGGGGACAACAGAAGATCTAAAGCAGGCTCTACACTGACAGCAGCAAGCCCGATGCAGGGCTCAAACTCAAAAACTGTGAGATTATGACCTAAGCCAATGTTAGATGTTCAACCAACTGAGCCACCGAGGTTCCCCTCTGAAATTCTTTTAAAGCAGAATTTTTAAGCCATATGAAACAATGTACATCAACAACATGTATAAATAAACCACAGTTCAAATTTAAGCTGAATATCCAGACCATGTACATGACCTCAACTACCATTTGTTAATATTTAAAGCACTGTACATATTTTCAATTACTTAAGTGAATGTCTATCACTCTTCCCATCTCCCAGTCTCCCCAGGAAGTGCTTTTTTTTTTTTTACTAGATTTAATCCAAATATTTACTTGGGAGATTCAGGCATTAACTATAGCTGAGTTTAACAGAAATATAGAAAACCACAAAGATGTATTGAGCATTCACAAATGATTATAGTAATTCCTTAGAAACTCTAGATGTTGTCCCCTTCCTTCCTTCCTTCCTTCCTTCCTTCCTTCCTTCCTTCCTTCCTTCCTTCCTTCCTCCCTTTCTTAATATAAGCCAAGTTAGTTAACATAGTATAATAATAATTTCACTAATAGAATTTAGTGATTCATTATTTACATATGACACCCAGTGCTCATCCCAGCAAAAGTCCTCCTTAATGCCCCTTGCCCATTTAGCTCATCCCCCCACTCAACACCCCTCCAGCAACCCTCAGTTTGTTCTCTGTATTTAAGAGTCTTAGGGTTTTTCTGTTTTTATCTTATTTTTGCTTCCCTTCCCTTATGTTCATTGTTTTGTATCTTAAATTCCACATATGAGTGAAATAATATATTTGTCTTTCTCTGGCTTATTTCACTAAGCATATTACACTCTAGTTTCATCCATGTTGTTGCAAATGGCAAGATTTCATTCTTTTTTGATTGTTGAGTAATATTCCATTGTGTGTGTGTGTGTGTGTGTGTGTGTGTGTGTGTGTGTGTGTATACCACTTTTATCCATTCATCAGTTGAGGACATCTGGGCTCTTTCCATACTTAGACTATTGTCAATAGTACTGCTATAAACATTGGGGTTCATGTGTCCCTTTGAATCAGCATTTTTGTATCCTTTGGATAAATACCTAGTAGTGCAATTGCTGGATGATAGGATAGTTCTATTTTTAATTTTTTGAGGAACCTCCATACTGTTTTCCAGAGTGGCTGTACCAGTTTGCATTCCCACCAGCAGTGCAAAAGGGTTCCTCTTTCTCCACATCCTCATCAATATTTTTTCCTGAGTTGTTAATTTTAGCCATTCTGACAGATGTGAGGTTGTATCTCATTGTGGGTTTTGATCTGTATTTCCCTGATGATAAGTGATGTTGAGCATTTTTTCATGTGTCTGTTAGCCCTCTGAATGTCTTCTTTGGAGAAATGTCTATTGATGTCTTTTGCCCATTTCTTCCCTGGACTATTTGTTTTTTGGGTGTTGAATTTGATTAAGTTTTTATAGATCTTGGATATTATCTGATATGTCATTTGCAAATATCTTCTCCCATTCCGTCGGTTGCCTGTTAGTTTTGCTAATTGTTTTCTTAGATGTGCAGAAACTATATCTTGTTGAAGTCCCAATAGTTCATTTTTGCTTTGATGTCTCTTGCCTCTGGAGACATGTCAAGTAAGAAATTGCTGTGGCCAAGGTCACAGAGGTTGTTGCCTCTTTTCTCCTCTAGGATTTTGATGACTTCTGATCTTACATTTAGGTCTTTCATCCATTTTGAGTTTATTTTTGTGTATGGTGTAAGAACTTGGTCCAGGTTCATTTTTTTGCATGTCACTGTGCAATTTTCCCCACACCATTTACTGAAGAGACTGTCTTTATTCCATTGAATATTCTTTCCTGCTTTGTCAAAGATTAGTTGGCCATGTTTGTGGCTTCATTTCTGGTTCTCTATTTGGTGCCATTGATCTATTTATCTGTGTTTGTGCCAATACCATACTGTCTTGGTAATTACAACTTTATAATGCAGCTTGAATTCCAGGATTATGATGCCTCTAGCTTTTGTTTTCTTTTTCAGGATTACTTTGGCTATTTGGGGTCTTTACTGGCTCCATATAAATTTTAGGATTGTTTGTTCTAGCTCTGTGAAGAATGCTGGTGTTATTTTGACAGAGATTGTATTGAATATGTAGATTGCTTAGGTAATATTGACATTTTAACAATATGACCATGGAATGTTTTTCTATTTTTGTGTGTGTATATATTCAATTTCTTTCATAAGCTTTCTATAGTTGTCAGTGTACAGATTTTTCACCTATTTGGTTAGGTTTATTCCTAGGTATTTTATGTTTTTTTTGGTGCAACTGTAAATAGGATGGATTCCTTGATTTCTCTTTGTGTTGCCTCATTATTGGTGTATAGGAATGCAACCAATTTCTGTACATTGATTTTATATCCTGCAACTTTGCTGATTTCATGGATCAGTTCTAGTAGGTTTTTGGTGAAGTCCTTTGGGTTTTCCGCATAGAGTATCATGTCACCTGTGGAGAGGAAAGTTTGACTTCCTCTTTGCTTATTTGGATGCCTTTTATTTCTGTGTGTTGTCTGAATGCTGAGGCTAGGACATTCAACAGTATGTTGAATAACAGTGGTGAGAGTGGACATCCCTGTCTTGTTTATAACCTTACGGAAAAACTCTCAGTTTTTCCCCACTGGGGATGATATTAGTGGTGGGACTTTCATATATGGTTTTTATGATCTTGAGGTAGGACCCTTCTATCCCTACTTTCTTGAGGATTTTTATCAAAAGATGTTGTAGTTTGCCAAATGCTTACTGTGCATCTTTTGAGAGAATCGTGTAGATCTTGTCATTTCATTTATTGGTATTATGTATTTGTGTATGATGTATATTATATGATTGTTTTGCAGATATTGAACCTATGCGGCATCCCAGGTATAAATCCCACTTGGTTGTGGTGAATAATTTTTTTTTCTTTTTCGTTCTTTTTTTTTTTTTTTACGAATAGTTAATTGTGAAATTAGTTTCCACATAACACTCAGTGCTCATCCCCACAAGGTTCTCCTCCATGCCCATCCTCCCCCACATCCATCAGTCCTCAGTTTTTGTCAGCATTCAAGAGTCTCTCATGGTTTGCCTCTCTCCCTTTCCCCCACCATTTCCCCCCTTCTTCTCCCCCTTGTTCCTCCGTCAAGTTCCTCCTAACTCTCCTATACGTGCACACATATGATATTTGTCCTTCTCTGCCTGACTTATTTCGCTCAGCATAACACCCTCAAGGTCCATCCATGTTGCTACACATGGCCAGATTTCTTTCTTTCTCATTGCCATGTAGTATTCCATGGTATAGATAAACCACATCTTCTTGATCCATTCATCTGTTGATGGACACTTAGGCTCTTCCCAGGTTTTAGCTATTGTGGAGAGTGCTGCTATGAACATTGGGGTACATGTGCTCCTATGCATCAACATTTCTGTATCCCTTGGGAAAATTCCTAGCAGTGCTATTGCTGGGTCATAGGGGAGTTCTATTGTTAGTTTCCTTAGGAACCCTCCACACTGTTTTCCAGAGGGGCTGTACCAGTTTACATTCCCACCAACAGTGTAGGAGGGTGCCCGTTTCTCCACATCCTCGCCAGCATCTAGAATTCTCTGATTGGCTCATTTTTAGTCACTCTGACTGGCGTGAGGTGGTATCTCAGTGTATTTGATGTGTATTTCCCTCACGAGGAGGGATGCTGAGCATCATTTTCATGTGTCTGTTGGCCATCTGATGTCCTCTTTGGAGAAGTGTCTGTTCATATCTGCTGCCCATTTCTTCACTGGGTTGTTTGTTTTTCAGGTGTGGAGTTTGGTGAGTTCCTTATAGATTCTGGATATTAACCCTTTATCTGATATGTCATTTGCCACTATCTTTTCCCATTCCGTTGGTTGCCTATTAGTTTTGTGGGTTGTTTCCTTTGCCGTGCAGAAGCTTTTAATCTTGATGAGGTCCCAGTCGTTTATTTTTGCCCTTGATTCCCTTGCTTTTGGGGATGTGTCAAGTAAGAAGTTGCTGCGGTGGAGGTCAAGGAGGTTGTTTCCTGCTTTCTCCTCTAGGATGTTGATAGTTTCCTGCCTCACGTTAGGTCCTTGATCCATTTTGAGTTTATTTTTGTGCATGGTGTGAGAAAATGATCTAGTTTCATTCTTCTGCATGTTGCTGTCCAGTTCTCCCCTGTTACACCATCTGTTAAAAAGGCTGTCTTTTTTCCATTGGATATTCTTTCCTGCTTTGTCAAAGATTAGTTGACTGTATACTTTTGGGTCCAATTCTGAGTTCTCAGTTCTGTTCCATTGGTCTATGTGTCTGTTTTTGTGCCAATACCATACTGTCTTGATGATGACAGCTTTGTAGTAGAGGTTAAAGTCTGGGATGGTGATGCCTCCCGTTTTGGTTTTCTTCCTCAGTATTACTTTGTCTATTCGGGGTCTGTTGTGGTTCCATATAAATTTTAGGATAGTTGATTCTAGTTTTGAGAAGAATGCTGGTGCAATATTGATTGGGATTGCATTGAATGTGTAGATAGCTTTGGGTAGTAATGACATTTTAACTATATTTATTCTTCCTATCCATGAGCATGGAATGTTTTTCCATGTCTTTGTGTCTTCTTCAGTTTCCTTCATAAGTTTTCTATAGTTTTCATCATACAGATATCTTGTATCCTTGGTTAGTTTTATTCCTAGGTATTTTATGGTTTTTTGAGCAATTGTGAATGGGATCAGTTTCTTGATTTCTCTTTCCATTGCTTCATTGTTGGTGTATAAAAATGCAACCGATTTCTGTACGTTGATTTTGTACCCTGCAACTTGGCTGGATTCCTGCATCAGTTCTAGTAGGCTTCTGGTGGAGGCTGTCGGGTTTTCTATGTAGAGTATCATGTCGTATGCGAAGAGTGAAAGTTTGACTTCCTCTTTGCCAATTCTGATGCCTTTGATTTCCTTTTGTTGTCTGATGGCTGATGCTAGGACTTCCAGCACTATGTGAAACAATAGTGGTGGGAGTGGACATCCCTGTCGTGTACCTGCTCCCAGGGGGAAAGCTCTCAGTTTTTCCCCGTTGAGGATGATGTTAGCTGAAGGCTTCTCATAGTTTGCTTTTATGATGTTTAAGTAGGTTCCTTCTATCCTGACTTTCTAGAGAGTCTTTATTAAGAAGGGATGCTGTATTTTGTCAAATGCTTTTTCTGCATCTATTGACAGTATCATATGGTTTTTATCTTTTCTTTTGTTGATATGATGTATGACATTGATTGATTTGCGAATGTTGAACCAGCCCTCTAACCCAAGAATGAATCCCACTTGATCTTGGTGGATGATTCTTTTTATGTGCTGCTGGATTCGATTTGCAAGGATCTTGTTGAGGAATTTTGCATCCGTATTCATCAAGGATATTGGCCTGTAGTTCTCTTTTTTTGCTGGATCTCTGTCTGGCTTGGGAATCAGAGTGATGCTGGCTTCATAAAATGAGTCCGGGAGTTTTCCTTCGATTTGATTTTTTGGAATAGCTTGAGAAGAATTGGGATTAATTCTGTTTTAAATGTCTGGTAGAATTCCCCAGGGAAGCCATCAGGTGCAGGGCTCTTATTTGTTGGAAGATGTTTGATAACTGATTCGATTTCTTCACTCGTTATGGGTCTGTTCAGGTTTTCTATTTCTTCCCCTGTGAATTTTGGTAGTGAGTGTGTGTTTAGGAATTTGTCCATTTCTTCTTAGTTGTCCAATTAGTTGGCATATAATTTTTCATAGTATTCCCTGATAATTGTTTGTATTTCTGAGGGGTTGGTTTAATAAGTCCGTTTTCATTCATAATGTTGTCTATTTGAGTGCTCTCTCTTTTCTTTTTGCTATTCTGGCTAGAAGCTTGTCAATTTTGTTTATTTTTTCAAAAAACCAACTCTTGATTTCATGGATCTGTTCAATTGTTTCCTTGGTCTCTATGTTGTTTATTTCTGCTCTGATTTTTACTATTTCTCTTCTTCTACTGGGTTTAGGGCATTCTTGTTGCTCTGCCTCTAGTTTCTTTAGGTGAGCTGTTAGATTTTGGACTTGCGCTTTTTCTAATCTCTTGAAATAGGCCTGGAGAGCAATGTACTTTCCTCTTAGGACTGCCTTTGCCGCATCCCATAGATTTTGGATTGTTGTGTTTTTATTTTCATTTGTTTCCATATATATTTAAATTTCTCTTCTAATAGCCTGATTGGCCCTTTCATTCTTTAGTAGGGTGTTCTTTAACCTACATGTTTTTGGAGGTTTTCCAGACTTCTTCCTGTGATTGATATCAAGTTTCAAAGAATTATGATCTGACAGTGTGCATGGTATGATCTCAATTCTTTTATATTTATTGAGGGCTGCTTTATGTCCCAGTATGTGATCTATCTTGGAGAATGTGCCATGCGCACTTGAGAAGAAAGTAAATTCCCTGGCCTCAGGATGTAAAGTTCTAAATATATCTGTCAGGTCCATCTGGTCCAATGTATCTTTCAAGTCCATTGTTTCTTTAGTGATTTTCTGTCTGGTTGACCTATCCATTGCTGTAAGCGGAGTATTAAAGTCCCCTGCTATTAGCACATTCTTATCTATAAGCTTGTTTCTGTTTGTGATTGTTTTAGATACTTAGGTGTTCCCATATTCGGTGCGTAGACATTTATGATTGTTAGTTCTTCCTGAGGGATGGACCCTGTAATAATTATGTAGCGCCCTTCTTCATCTCTTGTTATTGTCTTTAATTTAAAGTCGTTTGTCTGATATAAGTATAGCTACTCTGGCTTTCTTTTGATTTCCCGTAGCATGATAGATATTTCTCCATCCCCTTACTTTTAATCTGAAGGTATCTTCCAGTCTAAAATGAGTTTCTTGTAGACAGCATATAGATAGATTTTGTTTTTTATTCATTCTGTTACCCTGTGTCTTTTGTTTGGAGCATTCAGCCCATTTACATTCAGTGTTATTATTGAAATATGTGGGTTTAGAGTCTTTGTATCTTTTGTAGGGTTCATGTTTTTGGTGGTGTCTCTGGTATCTTTGTTCCTTGCAACCTTTCCTTCAGAGCATCCCCCTCAGGATTTCTTGTAGGGCTGGCTTAGTGGTGACAAATTCTTTCAATTTCTGTTTATTTGGAAAGGTTTTTATCTCTCCTTCTATTTTGAATGACAGGCTTGCTGGATAGAGGATTCTGGCTGCATATTTTTACTGTTCATCACATTGAAGATCTCCTGCCATTCCTTTCTGGCCTGCCACGTTTCAGTAGATAGGTCTGTCACCACTCTGATGGGTTTCCCTTTGTATGTGAGGGCCCCTTTCTCCCTAGCTGCTTTCAAAATTCTCTCTTTGTCCTTGTATTTTGCCATTTTTACGATGATATGTCGTGCAAAAGATCGATTCAAGTTACGTCTGAGGGGAGTCCTCTGAGCCTCTTGTATTTCCACATTTACTTCCTTCCCCAGGTCGGGGAAGTTCTCTGCTATAATTTGTTTCAGGACTCCTTCAGCACCTTTCCCTCTCTCTTCCTCTTCTGGGATTCCTATGATATGGATATTGTTACTTTTGACCGTATCGCGGAGCTCTCGAACTCTTCTTTCCTGTTCCTGGATCAGTTTGTCTCATTTTTTTGTCAGCTTCTTTTTTTTTCTATAATCGTGTCTTCTAAGTCACTTATTCTCCTCTCTGCCTCTTCAATCCATGCATTGGAGGCCTCTAATCTATTATGTATCTCATTCATCGCATTTTTTAATTCTTCGTGCCTATTTTTATTTTCCATTCTGTCTGTAGCCATAGTTTCTTTGATGTCCCCTATGTTTTTTTCAAGCCCAGATATTAATTTTACCATTATTATTCTAAAATCTTGTTCAGTTAGGCTGCTGATATCTGTTTTGAGCAGTTCATTAGCTGTCGTTTCTTCTTGGAGTTTCTTTGGAGGAGAGCTCTTTCATTGCATCATTTTAGTTAGCTTTCCGGCTCTTGTTGGTTTTATTTATTTATTTATTTATTTTTACAAATAGTTTATTGTCAAATTAGTTTCCACATAATACTCAGTGCTCATCCCCACAAGTGCCCTCCTCCATGCCCATCCCTCCTCCCCCCCACATCCATCAGTCCTCAGTTTTTGTCAGCATTCAAGAGTCTCTCATGGTTTGCCTCTCTCCCTTTCCCCCACCATTTCAGCCCTTCTTCTCCCCCTTGGTCCTCTGTTAAGTTCCTCCTAATCCTCCTATACGTGCACACATATGATATTTGTCCTTCTCTGCCTGACTTATTTCGCTCAGCATAACACCCTCAAGGTCCATCCATGTTGCCACACATGGCCAGATTTCATTGTTTCTCATTGCCATGTAGTATTCCATGGTATAGATAAACCACATCTTCTTGATCCATTCATCTGTTGATGGACACCTAGGCTCTTTCCAGGTTTTAGCTATTGTGGAGAGTGCTGCTATGAACATTGGGGTACATGTGCTCCTATGCATCAACATTTCTGTATCCCTTGGGTAAATTCCTAGTAGTGCTATTGCTGGGTCATAGGGGAGTTCTATTGTTAGTTTCCTGAGGAACCTCCACACTGTTTTCCAGGGGGCTGTACCAGTTTACATTCCCACCAACAGTGTAGGAGGGTGCCCGTTTCTCCACATCCTCGCCAGCATCTAGAGTTCTCTGATTGGCTCATTTTAGCCACTCTGACTGGCTTGAGGTGGTATCTCAGTGTGGTTTTGATTTGTATTTCCCTGATGAGGAGGATGCTGAGCATCGTTCTTGTTGGTTTTAAAGACCTGTTATGCTCTCTGTACCTATGAGCGCTGCTGTATCCAAGAAGACTCTTTGACTGTCCAGGCCCTATCCTTTCAGAGAGTGTTTTTTGAATGATATCTCTTGGCCTCTCTTGTTGGGACCTTGGTTATTTTATTTTCCTATTCGTAGTGATATTTGGGACTTTCCACCTTGTGTACTCTGGCTTGTTTCTTG